>JASDQU010713622.1:0-16570 GCA_032191745.1 Picea mariana | reverse complement strand
TTTTACTTTCAACATTTCTTACCACCTTAAATGCATTCTCCAATGATTTGGGTTCCCAAAGGCGAACCTCATGTTGAATGTTATGTTTTAAAGTTCCTATGAATACATCAATCAAGTGCTTATATGGAATATTGGTTACCTTTATATTCAATCTTTGGAAGTTCTCAATGTGCTCGGTAATTGAACCCTTTTGCTTGAGATTTATCAATTGGCTAAAGAAGTTATTTCTCCTTGTATCCTCATAGTGTGCTATCATTTCTTCCGTGAAAATTGTCCAAGTGACAAGTGATTTGCGAGAACAAATCCATTGATACCATACAAATTGATTAGGTTCTAAATATAAAGAAGCAATTTGTACCTTTTGTGTATGTGGCACATTATGGAGATCAAAGACTTGTTCCATATGAAGTATCCATGTGATTGGGTCCTTGCGATCAAACTTCCTCATATCAATCTTAGGAACGTGGTTGGTCTTCAAACCAAAGTTGGAGTTTCTCCATTCTTCATTCACCTTCCTTGTTTCCTCATCATGAATTTCATGGGATGCATTTTCACTTTCATGTGTTTTCTCTGTTATGAAATTTTTCAATACTTTCATGATCTCCCCTTTTAAACCCTCCATCATCTCTTGTAGTTCATCTTTTGTTACTATCTCCTTTTGTAAATCATTTATGTCCCTACGCATTTCTTCACCTTCGTCAAGAATCCAAGTAGGATTTTTTGGAGGCTTATTTGGTGTAGAAGTTCCCTTTTTGGGTGGCATGTTGGCCAACTATCACTTTTGAACCTTGATTTTGAGGTGGTTCTGCTAGACAATCTTTCTTCTGCTGTATCTCCCAAGTTTCAGCCCTTCTAGGCATGAAACTTTATTTTATGTAGTTCTTTGATATTTCTTCTCTACAATGCCAAAAGTATGATCAAATTGGATGTGCCAAGTGAAATTTACGTTAACTTCCCCACAACTTGCCGATTTTTGTCCTTTCCAGGAGATCTCACTTGTATAGTGTGCCCCACACAAAATAATTGATATAAAATTATGAAACTTGCACCATAAATACTATAGACTATCCATGATCCAATGAAACCAGTGCCCCTTAATTTGGATACTCTAAGTAGAATTTATGATTGTTTTACCTGGAACACCTTCTTGAGACTAGTCAATAGGACTAGTCGGATACCCTATCTTACAGAAGGTGTATCTACAAATTTAAGATGACCCAGAATATGAATGTTTTACCACAGATACCTTACTAATTTTTGTGAATAGCCTCCATATTTCAGGGTCTGAAATGTTACATAAAAAATTTTATAGCGAAAATTCTGCAATGACTCAGTTCAGGATGATTCCAAAACCCTATATTGTATAGGTTGTATATCCAAAAGTGTAAGGCCCCAGGAGTTGAATTTTGAGCCCAATGTACCTTGATATATCTAATAAATATCCTCCAATCCATTCCTTCTAAAACACTGTAGAAAACAAGTTATAGCACAAATGCCAAGGTGTCTCAGATGTAGCAGCGAAACCCTAAGACCTTGAGCTCTGATACCATATGTTTAGAACCAAATATCAATATAGCATAGAAAAACTTTAGAAAAAGTACATTTGGTATATATAGGAAAAGTACTTTTTCTAAAGTTTTTCATTTTCATTTTGAAATTATAGAAAAACTTTAGAAAAAGTACATGAGGTATAATTTCAAAATGAAAATGTCTCCTTGGTATATATAGGAGACTAGGAGGTATAATTACAACTAATGGCCTAAAGCCGACATAAATAAAATAACATTACTAATATAATATGCCCCAATTAAGGGGTAATGAGCCAATATTAGGGCTTAACATCTTCTCATAGTGGTGGTCAATCTCATGCAGCTAGTGATCATGCTAAGGTATTTTTCCAACTCACGGTTCTCCAATATTAAAGAGCAAAGTTGTAGTCTGCAACATGCTACACAGGATGCAATAAGAAAATCAAAGAGAAAGGATGTTTTCATTGCAATACAAAGATAAGAAAATGAATAGAGCATTGATTGTTTGGTTCCATTTCTAGGGTGCAAGATGAGCTGTAATATTTGCATATGCTTATTTAATTAATTAATTATCATTTTTTCTTCTAACAATCTCTTCTACATAATGGATCCTATTTTTAATTTTTGATTTGTGTTCTAGGATGTTGTATCATATAAGTGTCAATGATAAGTGAAAATCATAATCTAGAAGTGCATAGTGACCTATGGGAATTTATTGAGAGTTTTAATTACTCTGCTCATGAAAATATTTCACCCAAAAGACACTAATCTACTTCTCCCATGAAAATATCGACCATTGAATACCAACATTCGACTGTAATAGAGAGTAATGGGTTCAAAGGCATATTTTCTGAAGCAAAGGAAATTTACAAAAGTATTATTTGTATTCAAATAATCATATATATAAGTAGAAATGGAGCACCAGAAGGAGGATTACTTTGAATGGAAAAAGGAAGATTGTGAAATTGAAAGAGAATTCAAATTGGATGTTGACATGTATAGTAGTAGTAATTCATTGTTGTTAGGTTTAGATGGTTCTACACTAGGTAAACAATTGGGATCCCCCCAAGCTCCAAAATATTAAGGATTTATAGCCTTAGAATGGGAGAGACACTCCTCCATTTCCTTCTATGTGCCATTCGAGGTCCTATGTAATATAAAAAGGAATTCCATTAGCGATCCTATCCAAATTTCTAATTTTAATTATATGTCTATGTAATCAGTAATCTATAGAAAGGGATGTAAAATATTTTCCTTTTTCTCAACCCTATTGAAGGGCTACACAAATACATCAAATTTTATTTTTGGCACTATACCAGATTGTAAAATAGGGCATAAAAACTTATGTAACACTTCCATCTCCTCACATCAACAAGTCATGCCAATCAAATCCATGACCATAGAAACAAGGATCAACATTGAAGCTCCAACCCCACAAGGGATCCCAATAGGGACATTGTATCATATTGTAATTTGAGGGCATAACTGGGATTAAAACTCAAAGTCATGGTCAATGTCGATCAACAATATTCTCTTCTAGAGGATGCATTATTTCTTGGTTTTGAAAATTCTACACAGTTTCTCAAAGAAACCATTTTGGAGTATAATCTATGCATGTCCTGATTAATATTGACACCAAAAAGATTGTGCTAGAATCAAGGAGATTTACCCAAATGGATTGTTTTTTTTTTTGTTTTTTTAAATAGAGATTCATATAACAATGCATGCATCCACCCTGCTTCCTACTGAGTTATTTTTCTTTGATTTAACTACGTGTAATACCCCAAGCGGTAACTATGTAAATGTACGCATACATATTCATATAGGATAGTGACCCATGATGGTTTTTGGGACACATTCCCTTGTATGATTGAAAGTTAGGCTAGGATTCCTATGTGACTTAGGCCAGTGATCCTTGTATGTTGTGGTTGGTAAGCCAAGCTTTGTATTTTGTAAAGAACACTATCATATTAATAAAATTCATCAATGTTATGGACCTCAGGATGAAAAAAGTATGAGGGGCTAGGACTTCATGAGAGGGAAAGGGGGATAAGGGACATATGAGAAGGACTTAAGATTTGGGGATAAGCCAAGGAATATATTAATATATTCCTTAAAAAATCCAAGACTAGGTTGATTTCATGATGATATTTTATCCTAAGTCCTTGGAAAAGGGTTGAGTTCCAAAGAGAGGGGAAGTGGTTTCATGTGCCACTTGTCAAGTTCATTTCATGCACACTTAAGCCTTAGGATTAGTGTGTAATGGGGGGAAGATCATTCATTCAAATTGTTGTTGGAAGAGATTGAGACCCTGTTCCCTATTGGTGAGGGAACTCGAGGAGAGAGTGGAACTGCAAGTTGTTGGAGGGTTTATCCTATAAATACTTGGTGGATTGGGTGTGATTTTTCTCCTTGGGTTGCCTTAGGTTAGGATAAGACTAGAGAGGGGGATTGATGGCAATAGTGTTTCCTATGTGTTGGCCTTGTGGGTTATTTTAAGCTCCTTTAGAGAAGTTGAGTGTTCCTAGTTCCATAGAGCTCCAGGACTTCTTGTCTGGCCTATTGTTGAAGACCTAGAATGGAATTGATATAACCGAAGGACTGTTTACCATTGAAGGGGCACACTTCCTTGGAAGAGGCATGTTGAGGAGAATGAGAGGTTGTGAGGAGGAACCAATGTTGGAGTTGGTTCCATTGGACTTTTCTTGAGATGTTGGTTGTTGGACCTTAGTTGGCATGTGAAATACTTTTCCCTAGTGGAGTCATAGCCCTGGATCAAGGGTGACATATTATTGAGAACTATAAAAAAAAATTCTATGTTTGGGAGGAATGTCAAAGGTATGCATCTAGTTAATGTTTATTTCAAGATAAGTGCCATGTATTTGAATGTTTAAATTGATTGTTCAATATGTTGTAATGTGATTTCTTTTCTATTGTGTTTAATTGAATTGGTTTCACATTGCATTGATGAATGATTTTTTAAGCCCTAAATCGTGGCACATTACCCCTTAATTGGGGCATATTGCATTAGTATTGTTATTTTATTTATGTCGACTTGGGTCCATTAGTTGTAATTGTACCTCCTAGTCTTCTATATATACCAAGGAGACATTTTCATTTGGAATCATCTTGTTTTGTGAATTCATGTGTTGTATAAGGAGGTTGTATTGGATTACTGAGAGGGGGTGAATCAATAATAGAGAAATCTAATCCCTTTTAACCATATAATGCAAGTGTTATATCAATGAAGCATTATCATCCAATATTTTCAAAGTAAATAAACAATGAAAAATGAACAATCATACATATACACAATACACCAGTGTTTTTACCTGGAAACCCAAAGCGAGAGAAAACCACTGAATGTTTTTTCTTATATGTCTTGAAGAATTACATTCATTGGAAACACCAACTTCCTTTGTTTTCCATCTGCAACTGGAAGGAGGCTCCAACCCCCTAGTTTCTCAGGCTACAACCTAAGGGAATATCCAACTCCCCAATTATCTGGCTATAACTAGAAGGAGGCTACAACCCCATATGTTGTCCGACTACAAATGGAAGGTGGCTACAACCACCTGTCCTTGCCCCGTCCAACCGCCCTGACATATAAGTAGAATGATGGAACCACTGTCACACTATCATTGTGAGATATACTGATGTAAACATGTACCAATCAACTTGCACCAAACAACCTGTACCAATAACCTGAACCATGCATCAACCATTAATCAACCTATAATCAACCTGTACCATAAACAAGTGCATCAACCATGCACCAACCTATACTAAACAACTTGTAATCAACTTGTACTATAAACAAGTGAATCAACCATGAACCAACCTATACCTCAACCTGCAAACCTTCCTTAGCTTTAACAACACGAGACTAGCATTTTCATAAAACTTTACTTTAGTCTCACATGACTAGTTTTGGATTAGTCAACAACCCTAACTTGAAATAATCATAACTATGTACCTATAATGAATAAATATATGAAAATAGTACACAATGTTCTTCAGTGTGTTTTATGCAATTATTCCAGGTGTCACTACTTTGAACCTCTTAGAAAAGGAGTTATAGCAAAAATGGCATACCTTGTTAAATTCTCGCTTATTCTAGAGATCGAACTTGTAGAGTGTGCCCCGCATGAAATATTTTTTGTATGGATATTAAAATTTTACATAGAATACTACAGACTGTACTCTAACCAACACATTTTTTCTTACTGAATTTGGATCTGGTATGAATAAGTTATGATGTTTTTACCCGAAACACTTGTTTTAGACTAGTTTTAGGACTAGCCACAAACCCTATTTTCCACGGAGTGTAACTACAAAAATACAATGACCCACAAGCTACAATTCATATGAAAACTACGTCGATATGTTTCCTCAATGGCCTCTCAATTTCATAGTCTGATTCATTCTAGAAAAACATTTATTGCGAAAATGGTGAGATGGCCTGTAAATAACATACCTTAGAAAGGATCATCAAAAGAATTTATCCTCTCTTGAATTTTGCCCTTCTTTACTTCACATTCCCTCTGAAATTCGGCTTAGATATCCTTTGGTTACCTTAGTCACTTGTAGATATTCAATATGCTCAAGTGTGATTAAAATGAGAGAGCCTTGCCTCTTATTTATACTCTCCAAGTAGCTTCCTTAAAAGCATCTTCTCGACCTCTTTGTCCACATAGCCACTTTGTCCACATAGTCACCTATGTCTAAATTTTCCCAATTTTCCACTTGTCCATGTATCCAATATCCACTTGACCACTTAACCCATTTTCCTCATTTTAGTTTTAACCTTCTTATAACCACTTTCCATAATTAGAAAGTTCTCTATTTACTTTATTATTTAAATAATCCTCTTTGATTTTGTCACTTCACTTTATTATTTAAATAATCATGTTTGACTTTGTCACTTTACTTTATTATTTAAATAACCCTCTTCACCTTTGTCACTTCACTTTATTATTTAAATAATTTCTTCTTTGCAAGCACTTTGACTTCTTTGATCTTTTGGGGTGTTTCAAGCCAATAATATGAGGGTCCTTCAACTTCGTAAGGCCATAACTCTCAAACCATGAGGAGTTATGTGACGTTACATGCACCACCGAAAATGGCACAACATGTATTATCCATCTAGAGTAGTCTTACTTGCAAATATATAAAAAATCATACCATTATACATCAAACAAACTTGGGTCCATTACCCAAACCTTTGTGCTACCAGAACTCACTATCATAATTTCTTCAAGGGTTGAAATCAATGACAAACAACCCAATTAATCAACAATATCCCCCTTTGGCATTGATGGAAACACTATGATGAAATAATGAAATCATATCACTCATGTGGCCCCTGGAAAAATGTCTGCATCTCTATAACCAATGTTCCCCCTGGAACCATGCCTTTGTCTTCTGCATGTGATAAATATCTCCCCCTTTTTCATCAATGGAAAAGGTATCTTTCCATTTGGGGTTGCTCCCCCTAACTGACTCGTCTAATCTCCCAAGCTAAAATGTCCTCTTTATGGTGCTTCCTTATGTACATCTAAGACATATAAGATAAGCATTCAAAAGCGTTCATTTTGGAGTAGAAATAACTCTGAGTCTCTGGCAAAGATACTCAAAGGCTTCTTGTGGAAGTGGTTTTGTAAAGATGTTTGTCACTTGTTCTTTTGTTCCCACATATTCAACTCTGATGTTCTTTTCTACAACCTGTTCCCATATAAAGTGATACTTGATTGGAAAGTGATTTGTCTTGGAGTGCATCATTGGGTTCTTTGAGATATTTATGGTGCTTGTATTATCATAATAGATTGGAATGGGCTCATCATACTCAACCTGTATATTTGTCAGAGTTTGTTTCATCCATAGAAACTGTGTACAACATGTTGTTGCTGCAATATACTTTGCCTCGGTTCTAGATGAAGATACTGATGATTGTTTCTTGCTTATACATGATACTAAACACTCACCCAAGTAGAATGTTGCTCCACTGGTGCTTTGTCGGTCATCAATGCAACCTTCCCAATCTACATCTATGTAGGCAATAAGTGATAGATCCTTCCCTTTTTGATACCATAATCCAAACTCTTTTGTTCCTTTGAGATATCTGAAAATCCTCTTCATTGCTAATACATGTGATTTCTTGCATGCTACTTGAAATCGTTCCACCTATCCAATTTCCTGCATTACATCTGGTCCTGATGTTGTCACATATAGTAGGCTACCAATCATTGACTTGTTTTGCCTCTGATATGTAGACTTTGAATCATCATATTTTCTCAACTTGCAACTGGTTTGCATGGGAGTGATAATTGGTTTGCAATCTTCCATTCAGAACCTCTTTATCATTTCTATGATATACTTGGTTTGACAAATAAAAATTCTTCAGTTTCTTTGACGTATAAGAAGACCCAGAAAAAAGGATAGTTCTCCAAGTAATGACATTTCAAATTCATTGTTCATGTCCTTTGCAAATTTCTAGCTTAATGATGCAGCAACCCTGCCTCAGCAGGGTCTTCTTGACCTCCCGATCTTTGGACCTTCCTATTCTCCTGAGCCGAAATGGTTCTTTAGTTCCCTCTGGAACCTTCATTGCAAATAAAACCACAGTTCTTTCCAGAAGTTACGCCTGCGCGAATAATCACTAGGAATGACATTCTACTCCACGTGACCACCGACATGACCACTAACTCAACCCAAAATGGCTCTTCAAGTTCGTGACTTCACGTTTCAAGATTTTTGGATTCCTGTTGTGAGTCACCTTGACTCCTCCAATTTCTGAAACCTTGAAATGGGCTAACGTTCCTTAGCTCCTCCCTTAAAATCTTCACTGATGTGAACCTTGGCTATGACCTAGGGCCCAACTTTCAAGTGCATCATAATTTCGCATGTCGGGACTTTGTAAAGTGACTTTGCTCCCTTTTCCCGATATTCGAAATGTAGAAATTTCCTTGCCACAGATCAACGATCCTGATTCCTCCACGATATGATGTTCCATATCATGTCGAGATTTTGCGTATCAGGGATTTGTGAAGTGGCCCTCTCCCCTTCTCCCAAAATCTGATATCGCAATGAACTCTATGCTAGATCAGTGGTCCTGATTCTCTGTGACCCAACGCTCCAGATCCTTCCTTCTCCTATTGGGATTTCACAATTCATGATTCTCGAAAACAACTTCCTCCATACTCCTGAATCCTGAAATGTCGATGTTTCGGAGCACCGAATCAACGACTCACACTCCTCGGGATCTAATGGATGTTATTTCTCTTGAGCTTGCGAGTGTTGAATTACACTTGATCTTATCCTCTCCACTGATCTACTAGATCCAAGAGTCCACAAAAAATCGGTGTTTCTCCCTCCAAGAATTTCCACCATCCGTTCAGGTTCTGGATGGCTCACTGCCAAAGAATTCAACGTCTTCCCTCCCGAGCTTGGTTTCTGCGAGGTGACTTTGACCTCGTCCTTCCTTCAAAATTTCCAAGTCTCTATCCCTCCTGAACTTGATTCTTATTGCAAACTCAAGGATTTTATGGAATCTTTCATGCACTCTTTGTGGCCTTCACGATAATCTCTAATTATCTGAACAATCCAACTCTATGCATTCCTTATGACAAAAGTTATTCAACCGCTCACTCAGGTTGGAAAAGTCTAAGACTTCAAACTAGCCTGCACACACCTTGCACAACTCTGTGCTGTATTCACACTTATGATGGTACAAGAACAACTCTATCTCTCCTAAGCTTTTTAGAGATAAAACTCAGAAACTCGTCAATGCACTCCTTGCATACCTTCACTGCACTCCTTGCATGAATTGTTAGGAAGAGAAACAATTGAAACTCATACTCTCTCTCTCACACAAACTTCATACATTCAACATGAGATCATACACATAAAGCATTGAAAAAAATGCATAATAGAGCATATAAGAAAAATGTAAACATACCATTCAATAGATGCAAACAGTAACCATAAAAACACCATGAAATTGAGTCAAAGCATTCTTATATTAACTCAAGTGCTTCTGTACATGGGTTGTATAGAAACATCTATCTGATTATACAACTTCTACAATCTACATTCTTCTCTGCTCTCCTATGCTCTCTCTTTCTCTACTACCTCTTACAACTACCATGAGAATAATAATACAATACAATACTTATGAGGGATCTTTTTCTCGAGTTTTCCCTCCTACAACTCTAAGATATCTTATCGGATTAAAAGATACAACTACTTTACATTGATTAAATTAATTGTCTACAATCGACAGATGAGAGAAATGCTCAAGATATGGGTTACAATCCCCAAATCATTTAAGAGAAGTTATGTCTCTCCAAATATTACATTAATCTGCTATCCTTTTGAAATTCAAATATCTTCAAAATGCACGCTGGTGCATATACACCTGTCCTCCACTTCTTCACTTGCTTGCGATGCTCTTGCATCATACTCCTCTCGCTGAAAAATTCATGGACTCCTCTGCATGATCTCATGCACCATCTGTCCATGTTTCTAGATATCTTCTTTTCTTTCCCAATTGGCATCCTCAATCGGGTGTCCCTTTCACTTTACCAAATATTCAAAATATGTCTTTCTCTGGGTCTTCTTACCAACTCTCTGATCGATGATCTTTTCCATCTGCAAATTTTCATCTACAGGCATCTGTTTGACCCACTCAATTTCTTTATGATTATCTGCCCCATCTGTTTCATCTTATTTGTAAGGATACAAATCTGCTACATTGAATATGGGTGATATGCTCACATCATCTGGAAATTCTATCTCATAAGCATTTGCCTCAAATTTTCTCAATATCTTACAAGGCCCTATATTTTTCATCTTCATCTTATTATGTGTCCCCCTTGGGAACCTTTCTTTCTTGAGGTGTGCTAAGAATAAATCACCCACTTCGAATTGAAGCTCTCTCCTGTGTTGATCTGCTCTGCGCTTGTATTCCTGGTTGGAACTCTACAACCGCTCTTTAATATTACTGTGGAGCTCCTGCATCTTTGCTGCAAAATCTTTTGCTCCAACACTTCTTAACTCATTCTTCTCTAAATCTCTCAACTCAGATACTCCTCTTGGCTGCATTCCATACATTATCTGGAATGGGATTTGTCATGTACTTCTATTAGGTGAATCATTATATGCAAATTCTTCTTACGATAGAATCTGGTCCTACTGACTATGATGTTCAATTACTAAAATCCTCAATAAGTCTCCCAAAATTCGATTTACTACCTCATTCGGTCCATCCGTCTAAGGGTGATATGCTAAGATAAAAGATAAATTTGTCCCCATCTTTTTCCATAGTGTACTCCAGAAATGACCAACAAACTTGGTATCTCTTTCCGAAACAATACTATTGGGTAAACCAAGAAGTCGAACAACTTCTTTGAAAAAATGATTTGCAATGTGTGTTGCATCACTGGTTTTCTGACATGGAATAAAATGTTCCATTTTTGAGAATTTGTCGACTACCACAAATATGGAATCACAACCTCTATGTTTCCTAGGAAGTCCTAACACAAAATCCATGCTTACTGCATCCCACGACCTCTCTGGTATTGGCAATGGTTGATACAACCATGTATTTTGTCTTTTTCCCTTTGCATGATGGAAACTTTTACATTCGTTGACAAATTTATTGACATATATCCTCATTCCTGGCCAATAATACAAACTGTTTAGTTGTCCAAATGTCTTGTCATGGACAAAATGTCCAGCCAATCCTCCACTATGCTTTTCCTTCAAAAGGTTTTCTCTCATACAACTCTTTGGGATACACAACTGATTTCCTTTGAATAACAGTCCATCCTTAATCAAGTATTCAATCCAATGGCTTCTATCTCTCATAACAAGATTCTTACATGCTTCATAAGCATCCTTAAAATGTGAATCACCTCTGTACATTTTCTTAAGGATATCAAAACCTAAGGTCTTCACATGAAAATCTTGCAAAATCAAACATTTCCTACTCAATGCATCAACAACCTTGTTAGCATTTCCAGAAATGTGCTTTATAACAAAAGTAAAGTTTTTCATAAATTCAACCCATTTTTCATGCTTCTGGTTTAGTTTTTCCTGTCTTATTATAAATTGTAAGGCCTGGTTGTCGCTATACAAAACAAACTCTTTTGGAACGAGGTAGTGCCTCCATTTCTTCAACGCTTGTATGACTACATAAAAATCTTTATCATACGTGGAATAACTTTTCTTGGCATCATTCACCTTCTCACTGAAGTATGCAACTAGTCTATTGTCTTGACTTAAGACTGATCCAATTGCAAATCCACTTGTGTCACATCTGACTTGAAATGTTTTACTGAAATATGGCAGAACCAGACCTGGTTGTTCAATTATCTTCTCCTTTAACAACTTGAAACTTTTCTTCGCTTCCTCTATCCAATGAAAAGATTTATGTCTTTTCTTGACTGTTTCCATCATTGGTGCACAAATTCCACTAAAATTTATGATGAAATTCTTGTAAAAACTGGCTATTCCATGGAAGATTTTGACTTCAAAGATATTCCTTGGCGATGGCCATTCTTTGATTGCTTTTACATTTTCAAGATACATCTTCAACTCATTCAAAGAGATCACAAAACACAAATAAATGATTTATGTCTTCATGAAAGACGACTTCTTCAGTTTTATAGCAACTTCTCTTACTGCAACCTCCTCATTACTAGAGTTAAGTGTCTCAAATGTTCTTCCTCAGTCTTAGTGAAGATTAGTATATCATCAAGATACACAATTACAAACTTTCCAATGAAATATTTCAAGACTTCGTTCATCAATATCATAAAAGTACTTGGCGCATTCATCAAGACAAACAACATGAAAATCCATTCATACAGTCCTTCATTTGTCTTGAATGTTTTCTTCCATTCATCACCTTCCCTCATCCTAATCTAATGATATCCGCTTTTCAAATCAATTTTTGAAAAAGAATTTTCCCCACTCAAGAAATTCATCAAGTCATCCATCCTAGGTAAATGAAATTTATACCTGATGGTGATTTTGTTTATATCCCTCGAGTCTGTACACATCTTCCATCCACCATCCTTCTTCGAACTTAACACTGTTGGCACAATGCATGGACTCGGGCTTTCTCTAATCAACCCCTTGTCCATCAAATCCTAGACTTTCTTCTTGAATTCTTCATTCTCCTACGACGTCAGTCTGTATTCTTATTTGTTTGGTAAAATCACTCATGGTATAAGGTAAATGTTATGGATTATACTTCTGATGGGCGACAATGAAAAAGGTAAATCGTCTACCACTATATCATAGAAATTCTCCAGCAATTCCTGAATTTCCTCAGGTAGATCATCTATCGAGGTACTGGTCAAGATGACTCTATGTTCTCTCACCACAACAAAATGAATTTCTTCATCTTTCTTGACTTCATCCAAAAGTTTCTTCCCACTCATGAGAAGTATATTATTGCGTGTCTCTTCTTTCACCTTCTTTTCTTCAATTGGCAGCAACATATGCGTCCTACCATTCTTTTCCAAGGTGTATGTATTCTTTCTCCCATCATGAATAAAATTTTTGTCATATTTCCAAGGCATCCCCAATAAAAGATGACAAACATCCATGGGAATAGCATCACATAAGATCTCATCTCTGTATCCCCCTATCTTAAATTCGACTAGACATTGTTTAGTGACTGTTACCTGATGTCCTTTTTGTTACCATGAAACCTTGTATGGGCTTGGATGTGCAACTGTTGCCAATTCCATCTTTTCCACCATTTTTGTGGATACTATACTATCCATGCTTCCACTGTCTACTATCACCTTGCATACCCTATCCTTGGTCTTCCAAGCAGTTCTAAACAGGTTGTTCCTCTGGACTAGATTCTCCATCTCTTTCTCTGGTTTTAAGAGAATTTTCCTCATCATCAAGGACCTTCCTCCTTCTTCATCTTATGCCTCAACATTTCTCCTTTGTGCTTCTAAAATGTGAGCTTTTCCTCCTCCATCTCGTTTTCTATCAGGACATTCAAAATATTTGTGTCCAATCTTTCCACAGACAAAACACTTTATTTCACCTCCTCTGCCTCTTCCTCTTCCTCTTGCTTGAGGAAAAGTGTTCTTGTCAGCATACTATCCTCTTTGTGAGCTTCCTCCCCTTTTTGGGTGGTTATGTGGTTTCTTTTCTTCATCCTTGGGATTCTGTACTCTGTCGTGGGAAATTTCTTTGCCTCTTCTCTGACTTCTACCTCTTCCCCTTTGACCTCTCTTTTGGGGAAATTTCTCTTCAGCTTTCAGAGAAACCTAATAAGCATCTTCCACATTCCTAATCATCGCCATGCTCATCTCATCCTGAATCTCATATCTCAATCCATTCATATATCTGGTGACCTTTTTATCATCACTTTCACGATGACTAGCTCTAATGTTTATCCTATAAAATTCCTCAATGTATTCCTTCACTGTAATCTCTTTCTGTCTCAAATTCTGCATTCTTAGAAACAGATTCATCTGGTAATCTCTGGGTATGAATTTGTCTTTCATCTTGGTGACCATCCTATTCCATCTTTTAATTATTTGTTTTCCTTTGCAATGCCTTTCAACATGCAGTTCATCCCACCACAATGTTGCATGCCCTTTCAGTCTAGTGACAATGTGTTTTACTTTCTTATCTTCTTCGATATCCTCACAGTCGAAGTATTTATCTAGAGATCTAAACCAATATAGTAGCTCCTCAACATCTAAGTCACCTTCATACATCAGGATGTCCATTTTTTCTTTGGCCCCTATTCTTGCAACAACTTTGAATAGACGTTCCTCTGCAGCATCTTCGACTACAACTTCTTCTTTGGCTCCAGCTTCGTTTTCACTTTCGGCCTCACTGATATCCCCTGTATCAGGTGTTCACCTCTGTGATGTCTCCATAGCATCCAATCGAGCATGAATTTCTCTCATTTCCCTTTCCACATCTGGATCGAGCATAGGTCTCTCTTGACCTCTCCTCGGCGACATTGCTTTAATCTATCCACGCAGAATTCAAATCACAATTGTCCTCTGTATTCCCTTTACAGAAAACAAAATTTGTTAGCTATGATACCACTTGACGCATCACCCCTGCCTCAGCAGGGTCTTCTTGACCTCCCATTCTTTGGACCTTCCTATTCCCTTGAGCCGAAATGGCTCTTTAGTTCCATCTAGACCCTTCATTGCAAATAAAACCACAGGTCCTTCTAGAAGTTATGCCCACATGAATAAGCACTAGGCACGACCCTCTACTCCATGTGACCACTGGCATGACCACTAACTCAACCCAAAATGGCTTGTTAAGTTCACGACTTCGCGTTTCATGAGTTCGGGATTCCTGCTATGAATCAACCCTACTCCTCCGATTTTCGAAACCCTAAAATGGGATAACGTTCCTTAGCTCCTCCCTTGAACTATTCATTGATGTGATCCTTGAATGTGACCCGGGGCCCAACTTTCAAGAGCATTGAAATTTCATGTGTTGGGACTTTGTGAAGTGTTCCCTTTTCTCGATATCCAAAATGCTGAAATTTCCTCGCCACAGATCAACTGTCCCGATTCCTCCACGATCTGACGGTCCAGATCGTGTCGGGATTTCGCATATCGGGGATTTGTGAAGTGGCCCTCTTCCCTTCTCCCAAAATTTGATATCGCGATGACCTCTATGCCAGATCGACAGTCCTGATTCTCTCTGACCCAACGCTCTAGATTCTTCCTTCTTCTATCGAGATTTCACGATTCACGATTCTCGAAAACAACTTCCTCCACACTCCTGACTCTCAAAATGTCAATGTTTCGGAGCACCCAATCGATTGCTTACACTCCTTAGGATCTAATAGCTATTATCTCTCCTAACCTTGTGAGTTTTGAATGACACTCGGTCTTATCCTCTCTGATGATCTACTAGATCCAACGGTCCACAGAAAATAGGTGTTTCTCCCTCTGAGAATTTCCATCGCTCGTTTAGTTTCTCGATGGCTCTCTGCCAAATAATTCAGCGTCTTCCCTCCTAAGCTTGGTTTTTGCGAGGTAACTTCAACCCTGTCCTTCCTTCGAACTTTCCAAGTCTCTATCCCTCCTGATCTTGGTTCTTACTGCAAACTCAAGGATTTTATGGAATCTTGCACGCACTCATTGTGGCCTTCATGATAATCTCTAATTATTTGAACACTCCAACTCTGCGCACTCCTTGCGATAGAATTTCTTCAATTGCTGACTCGGGTTGGAAAAGTATAATACTTCAACCTAGCCTGCACACACCTTGCACATCTCTGTGATGTATTCACACTTATGTTGGTATAAGAACAACTCTATCTCTCTTGATATTTTCTGAGATAAAACTCAGAAACTCGTCAACGCACTCCTTGCATAACTTCACTGCACTCCTTGTAGGAATTCTCAGGAAGAGAAATAATTGAAAATCATACTCTAAATCTCACAAAATTCATACATTCAACATGAAATCATACACATAAAGCATTGAAACAAATGAATAACAGAGCATATGAGCAAATTGTAAACATAACATTCAATAGATGCAAACAATAACCATAAAAACACCATGAAATTGAGTCAAAGAATTCTTATATTAACTCAAGTGCTTCATTACATGGGTTCTATAGCAACAACTATCTACTTATACAATTTCTACAATCTCCATTCTTCTCTGCTCTCCTATGCTCTCTCTTTCTCTACTGCCTCTTACAACTACCATGAGAATAATAATACAATACAATACATACGAGCGATCTTTTTCTCGATTTTTTCCTCCTACATCTCTAAGCTATCTTATCGGATTAAAAGCTACAACTACTTTACATTGATTACATTAATTGTCTACAACCGACAGATGAGAGCAATTCTCAGGATCTACGTTACAATCCCCAAATCATTTAAGAGAACTTATGTCTCTCCAAATATTACTTTAATGTGCTATCCTTTTGAAATTAAAAATATTTTCAAAATGTGCACTGGTGCATATCCAACTATCCTCCACTTTTGTGCTTGCTTGCGATGCTCCTACAT
>JASDQU010713621.1:13518-23992 GCA_032191745.1 Picea mariana | reverse complement strand
CTTGAGTGGGTCTAATGGTTAAGAATATGTGTTTCTTCTTAAGAGGTTACAAGCAAATCCAGAGGGGGGTAGGGGGTATGTATACCTCCGTAGACTTTATTATTATTATAAAGTTGATATTAAAATATAGTATTGAAGGTGGACATTTAAATACTTTATTTGTGGTCAACATTGAGAGATTTTTTTTGTTAATATTTTTTCAAGTACCGTGTATCAATTCCAACACTTCATGAATTACACATATCTCTCACATTGGGATGTTAAAAGCACCTACTCACATAATAATATTTCTGTTATATATAAAGTTGATATAAAAATATTTTAAGTGTATATTGATTTTTTTTAAATGTCATGAGTTTATTCAGTATTAAGTATGGAAGGAATTACACATCTCCTTCATACCATACTTGATTGTAGCAAGTACTTCTCCACTCAATAAAAATATTTTTATTATTTTGAATTCTTTATAGAATGGAAAAAAATTATGAACATGAATAAGCAAATTTCATTTATGATCCACAAACGAAATTTAAAAAATATATACACTCATAATATATTTTCATCCCTTTATGTTGCAAGCCAACCTCCTCTTTTATTCAGAAAGTGTTCACCTAATTATTCGTCTACTTGAAGTGACACACATATACATCAGCTTATTTTTCAACACGGCAAAGATGGTGCAGGCAGGACACCATTTACTTATTTTTCAACACTGCAATGATGGTGCAGGCATGACACCAATAATATTAGTCTGATATAGAGTTATAGGAATCCATTTTTAAGATGAGGTTAAACAGATAACGTGTTTGTTATTACAGAGGGATAAGTTGTAAGAATTACATTAAAAATGAAGAGTAGCAATAAATAACCATGAGGGATAAGTTCTAAGAATTACATTAAAAATGAAGAGTAACAATATAATAACCATAGTTTGAAAAAAATTCCAAATAAAATGAGCTCATCAGATTATACAAAATGAACAACGAAACAGAGGTATAGATGTATAATTCTAGAGGTAAATCTTTTTAATCTCAAACCGTCACCAAAGCATGAAAACAACATTATCTTATATAAAATTTAATGATTCCTCATATGAATAATTGGTTAGTAAACAATTTCAATTAAAGTGAAAACAACAGTATCTTACATAAAATTTAATAATTCCTCATATGAATAATTGGTTGGTAAACAATTTCAATTAAAGGATTTTGATTATGAGGCCAAAACTTGAAAAGTTTAAATTAGAAAGAAATATAGTTAAGAGAGTAAGTTTGGATATTTTATATGGAACTGTATGTGCAAGCATGTTTCTCAACACATATATATTGAAAAAAGTTTTATTAAATAAATTATAGTTAATAATAAATTAGAAAAAGTTTGATGTAGTTTATATATATATATATATATATATATATATATATATATATATATATATATATAAAAAGTTGTGTATTATATTATTTAGTTAATCATTTATGTAGGTATTATTAATTATGTAAAGTTGTATCATTAAATGAAAACAAGAGCATTATCTTTATCTTTGAAAAATGTAAATAACTTGGTCGTAACATAAATTATTGCTGGGAAACATTTACGTTAGCATGTTTATTGTGACGTTTTGGTAACTTTAATTAATGCCTTTGCAATGAAAATCAAACACGTTTTTTTTTTTTTTTTCATGTGTAATTGAGGCATTTAAGGAAGCAAACTCAAACTTTGAAAATAGAAAAAGAAGAAAAAAAACATAAAAATTTAAGTTGAAAGTTAAAGAATACAAATAGTAGATAATTCACATTTCATTATTATAAAATTAGAAGAAAAATAGTTTTCAATTAGAGATTAAAAATGTTGAAAATAACAATTTCAAAAGAAAAGGATTTTATTAAATCCCAATGTATTTGAGAACAAAAAATAAGGTACTCCCACCATCAACCCACACTTAACATTCATGAAAAATTCTTGTGTGAATTAACTTTACTTCTTTTAACAAGTGTTCAAGGTTTTCCCAACACTTTTCATCTAGAATTTCATCCACTTAAGGCTTCCACACTTGATTTGAAATGGATCCAAAACAAACATGAATGATGTATGACTCACGCTAAGAATTTGTTAAGTTGTTTATGGAGAAGTTGTTGAAGATGCTACAAAAGAAGAGTTAGTGATATTGTTGTAAAGGAAGAGGCTATAGAAGAGTAGTTCAAAGCTATGGAAGTGGATGAAGTAGGAGGTTGAAATTGTTAGCATGATGGTTACATGTTGACTTAGCCAACTACCCACTTGCCACAAGGAACTTTGAGTTTCCAATGTGAGAGCCAAATAATTAACAAAATAAAAATAAAAAGAGGAACCTAGAAGGGAATGTTGCTAGTAAGACATAAAGGATAAAATGAAAGGGAATCGATTCCCAGCCTTCCAACTACCCCAATAGATCCCATCATTTCCTATATCCTCCTACACAAAAAACTGAAAAGGGTACATTCCTCTGCCAAGGTTCATATGGAATTGCTTTTATTCTTATAAGAAAATTGCTAAAGGCCAATAAAGATTCAAAATACTCTATAAAAACCTTTGTAAATTGTTGATTAATAAAGACTAAGCATCACCATTCCGAGATGGTTTTCCCAAGTTAGTTTTCCAAGGTAAATCGATGTCTATTGTGGTTGTATTATGGTGTACATGGTCTTATTTCAACATGTTTAATAATTGTTGTGGGTTTTCTCTCTAAATGTTAGTGTAGATTTGTGTTCCAAAATCATGCTATTGCATTGTTTGGATTTTGGTAGCATTCGTGTAATGGTTCTTATGTTCAAGATGATGCATTTCACTATAATTTTATCTCCCCAAGTAGTGGGACACTACCATACATACATACATACACCAAATCCATTTTTACAATCATGGAAACTCATTTTTTTAAAACACAGACCACAACTCCATTTTTGCACACATCCATATTGTGTTTCATTTTTATATTGGTTGGAGGAATTCCCAACAATTCTCTTCATCTTGAGAAATTCTCTCACTTATTCACAAATATATATTCTCTCTTTCATTGATTTTGTTGTTTCTTTGGTATGATCATCAACCTGTGAGTGAAGTGTATTGACAATTCTATAGAAAAGTAATTTTTTTCTAGCTCAGAGTTGGGGTGCATAATGGGATGTTTTATTGTTTGAAGTGTTGATTTCAGTTTTGTAGCATGGTGTTTGATTTCCCTTAGAGATGGAAATCATATTAGTTGTATAAGAACATACATCGAGGGGTTTCAAACCATGTTTCAATACTTGTGATTTAATATGGTGGAGCATATTCCTATCTAATAGTAATTGTAGAAGGCAAAGTAATTTTATTTCACATTAAGAATGTGTATTGATGAATTGTGTGGACTCTTAGTACCTCAATTATGGATCAACTCCTCCAACAAAAAAGGGTCAAAATTGAGGAAGTAAAGGCCAAACACCTCCCACCCTTAATAAACACACATGATTCTGCCACATCTAATGCACTTTGAACCTTGTAGTGTACTTTATAATCTATTTTGATATCAAGACATTGATGTTTTGTAGAATTAGGTACAATTTGATTGCACATATGCTAAATCTTCTTTCTAGAAGATGCACTTTCTCTACAAAGCTCAATGCCTACTTGTGAGATATAGTTTACATAACTTGAAAGAGAGAGGCATTTGAGTTCTTACTTGAGACTTGAACCACAAGCTAGAATCATGTATGGAGGATTTTCACTTGCCCACTACATCACATTAATGTAATCATGCAATCATGAGACAAGGATGTTGAATCCTTCACTCTATGTTTATCCTCCACTATTTGTTCGTTCACCACCCATATGGTATCAACATGAATGAAAATGTCAAGTGCAATGGACATTCAAGTTGTGATAAGTCAGTCTACGTTTTTTTGTTTAAGCTCTCTATGACCTGATCACAATTGGGATGAGTTTCATATTGATTAGACAATATGCGACGCTTATGTAGATTCGATGTGGTTTTTGTAGCATGGGCAATGGATCTTGAACTGGAAGTATTTCTAATCAAAGGTTGATAATGGATGTGTGGCGTATATGTTTTCGACGATATGATGTCAATTGTTCGATCGTAGTTTGAATCAATACAGTAGAAATGGACAGTACCATCTAAAAGGTTTGACCATACCTGGATATTTACTCTGAATATGATAGATATCCATTGTAAATCAAATGTCCAACCCTCTATATTTCCTTTCTCATATGGAATTGCCATGTTTACAAGGTATTGTTGCCAACTTCCAATTGTTGGCATACTTTCTATGAGATATGGTAGAAGGTGTTGATGAAAGAAGTTAAATGGATGTTGACTTCCACCTATAATTGCATTGCAAAAGGATTTCACACTGTAAAGGCACATTGAGTGCACATCAAACTCTATTTCTATAAAATAACGAATTTCATTGAACATACTAACTCCACAAGTAGATGTAATAGATGTTGCTGTGTGCAATCCATGAGAGTGTATATGATGCATAATTCGTTTCCAATGTGATTGAAGGTCTTTGCAGGAGAGAGACAAGTAAATATCAGATCCTCCAAGATTGCATATGGATAATTTTTTATAAAGTAGTGGTTCATAATGACCACTTAGAGGATTGGCATCATGGAACAAGATGCAATATTGATCTCTAGATGCAGTTTTGTTGAATAATATATATCTTATTTTTCTTGTTAATGACCAAATTCCAATTGATATATTCAGCCATTTGTCCATCCACCATATACAAAATGTATCTCCCCAAAGTCCTTTCTCATGTGGAGGTAGAGTTGCAGATGCAGACAACTGCATATTTGAAAGATATGTACTGACATCATGTATTCCATGCAATTGGAAAAGAAAATCAGAGGCCAATTCGTATCGATATGACTCTAATGCCTCAACATTTCCTTTTCCTAAATAGGCCAATAAATTATATATCAATTCATTACGCAACTCGGTCGAGGAATAATGAAAGTGCAATAGAACTTGAAATGCATCGAAGTGGCAATCTCCTACAATATACGAGAATGCATCTAATATGAAAAGGACATTGTTATGCAATACCTGGTCAATGTTTTCATGCACAATGGAGTCTGCATCTATTTGATAGCACTCACCATCTATTACTTGCTCCATATTTGAAGTTGTGATTTTCAAGATGTTTCTTAGCTATGTTTAGATAATATGCAAATAGAAAAAAAAGATAACTATAAGTTTGGAACTGCATACCAATTCTGCTATGTATCCTTCAACCTTTTTCGTTTCAAATTTAGTACTCTGTGGTTGCTATAGCATATGACAAGAAAACAAAGCTATATTTAGTGCACTCAACCATATAGAAGAGATAATGTAAATAAAACAATAGTATAAACTTGCTCAATAAAAAGACTAAGTATTTAAGACATAATTTTTTAACTTATCATAGTTGTGCATCTTATAAGCGTTTCGATAGTCATTGTATATAGATTTACAATCGTATTCATCATTTGATTTCATCCCCACTCTTCACAAATCAACACTAAACATATCTAAAATGACTTGTTGATGTCTCCCACTCAAAACACTCACATAAATGGTATGTGGGATAAAAAAAAGGGGAAGAATTAGGCGTTCATGGACTTTTACCACAGGAATGGAACCAACACATAGAACAACTTCTCAAGGTTTCAATTATGTTACAAGATGAAGAAGATATTCTAAGATGTTTTAATTATCTTACAATATGAAGAAGATATTCTAAGATTAGGCACCGAGACACTCATCCTGAGACATATCAGTGAACTTCCCATTGAGGTTACAAAGAATCATTTCTACAAGACGAGGTTTAGATGTGGAAATGGTGATGGAATATTCTTTGGAAGGCCCAAAGTCCAGCATAAAACTAACAACTATATGTAGTTTGCCTCAGAGAATAAAATATTGCCTTGTCATAATCTGCAAAGAAGGGATGGCAAGGTCATCGTAGATTCTTGCTCCGCAATGAAAAATATGAATTTGTCTGACAAATCCCTATGCACTTCCATTTTCCAAAGAGATATGGTATGATGTCAAGGACATGAGAGTGGGCATATGTGATTAGAATGGGACAGCCTAGAAAATGCACTAAACATATGGTTTCAGGAACATAAAGATGAGGAGAACATCCCATTTCCTTTTTTGTATGTCAGTATGTCTATGAAAGAGGTGGGTTCTGTATTGAGCATTGACATGCCTACACTTTGTTTGAGGCCACTGGAGATAATCGAATGCATATACAACAAGGAGTTTAATGTTCGAGCGCCTCTTATTTCCAAAATGAATCTGAGATGTTGATCACTTTTGCAAATCGCGATCTGGGTGACCTTGCTTCTTTAGTGCCCCTGCTAAACTTTTATCATTTTTCCAAATTTTGGAATTCTTCTAACAATACTTAGACATGGCGCCAATTCAGGACTTCAGGAGTTTTTAAATGTGAAGCGTGAAAGTCTCCCAAAGTGACTTTCTCCCGGAGCCATTAACTCGCACCTACTATTAATTAACCTGAGATTACTTTAACCATCATTATCAAGGACTTCGGGGCTTCAGCTATTGGGAAATTCCAGAGTTTTCGAATGCAGAATTTGTACAACTCCCGAAGTAGTACGTGCCCGGAGTAGTACGAACACGTGCAATAATTGCAGGATGGCCACCGTGCATGTGGGACCCGGAAAGACAATTATCTAGACTAATTAAATAAAAAAAACAATAACTAAAGCTCATCGGTGCCAAGTGTCCACCATGCTACAAATCATGACATGTGGTTAAATATGTCTCATCTACACAAATAATAACTATCTACGCAAGAGATAAGGTCCTCAAATATGCCCACATCTACAATCCATTTGTCACATTCCTAAGCTCTTCGTTACCTTACACATTGTCATCTGTCTTTACACCTTTTTCATTGGGCTTCGATCTAGAATCATTTTTCTACCCTTTATGCCTACAATTTATCCCTTTGGTAAACATAGATAGTGAATAAAATGCCTTGCAATGACTGCACAAGAGGGTGATTTAGTACCATCATTCAGTTGATAGAGTGACTTGCAATGTATGCACAAGAGGGTAAACCAACACCATACCAGCGTCAAGTATGTGAAGATGTAAGGTATGATCTATGCAACAAAAATTCCTTCTAGTTGTTTAAGAAGTATTGAATAACATTGTATAGATTAAAACTTGTGGACTCTTAGCCTAATCCTCCAGGATCCCTTGATTTCTCGAACCTATTGATAATCCCCCTAATCTTGCGATTACACATCTTGTTTCTCACAAGTTTACTGATCCCCATCCCATAATATACAATGAAACTAGTGTTCAAACTCCACTGCCCACTAAGAATTTAATTTTCTAATAAAGGAGAAACAAGAACTAATGTTTGGAGTCAGGTCGCTTTGTGTTTTATGTCCATCCTCCACCCATGATTTTCATTTCAGGCCCTGCACCTTTTTTTTATAACTTATTGAAATATGTCACTAATACAGATGGATAAGGATCGAAAATGATGTCGAATTTTCTTGCAGCTTGCTTAACTTTGCACCATACCTATCCCTTCTATACCTAGCTGCAATTTTCTTCTACAAGAACATTTTGCAAAGGAGACACACTTTCTTGTTCAACACTTTTCGAGGATAGTAATACATTTTTGTTTCTGTGATATCAATAGTCACATTTAAGGATCTTGTGTAAGAGAATTTTCACTCAGTTATTATTTCTAGATTGTTTTATATTTATCATTCTATCAAATTTTGGAATTCTTCTAGCCATACTTAGGCATGGCGCCAATTCAGGACCTCAAGAGTTTTTTAAATGTGAAGCGTGAAAGTCTCTCGGAGTCATTAACTCACACCTACTGTTAATTAACCTGAGATTACTTGAACCATCCTTATCAAGGACTTCGGGACTTCAGCTATTTGACACTTCCTGAGTTTTCGATTGCAGAATTTGTACAACTCCCAAAATCTTACGGGTTGGAGTAGTACGAACACGTACAATAAATGCAGGCTGGACACTGTACATGTGGGACTCTAAAAGAAAACGAGCTAGACTAATTTAATCAATAGAAACAATAACCAAAGCTTGTCGGTGCCAAGTGTCCACCATGCCGCAAACCCTAACATGTGGTTAACCATGTCTCATCCACGCAAATAATAACCATCTACGCTAGAGATAAGGTCCTCCAATCTACCCACATATGCAAGCCATTTGTCACCTTCCTAATCTCTTCGTTGCCTTATGCATTGCCATCTGTATTTACACCTTTGTCACTGGGCTTCGATCTGGAATCATTTTTCTACCCTTTATGCCTACATTTTACCCCTTTGGTAAACACATGAAGTGAACAAAATGGATTGCAATGGCTGCATAAGAGGGTGATTTAGTACCATCCCTCAGTTGACAGAGCGGCTTGCAATGTCTGCATAATAGGGTAAATCAACACCATCCCAACACCGAGTATGTGAAGATTTAAGGTATGATCTATGCAACAAAAATTCATTTCAGTTGTTTTAAGAGGTATTGAATAGTATTGTATTGGTTAAAACCTGTGGACCCTTAGCCTAATTCTCTAGGATCCCTTGATTTTCCCGAACCTATTGATAATCCCCCTATTCTTGCGATTACACATCTTGTTTCTCACAAGTCTACTGATCCCCGTCCCATAATCTACAAAGAAACAAGTGTTCAAACTCCACTTCCCACTAAGAATTTAACTTGACCTTTTATCTTCATCGTCCACCCAAGATTTGCATGTCAGGTCCTGCAATTTTTTTTTTATAACCTACTAAAATATGTCACTGATAAAGATGGGTAAGGACCGACAATTTTGTCGAATTTTCTTGCAACCTGCTTAACTTCGTACCATACTTATTCCTTCTATACCTAGCTGCAGTTTTCATCTACAAGAACATTTTGCAAAGGCGACAAGCTTTCTTGTTCAACACTTTTCAGGGATATAAATACATTCCTATTTCTTTGATCCCAGTAGTCACATTTAAGGATGTTTTGTAAGAGCATTTACACTCAAATATTATTTCTAGATTTTTTATATATTTATTTTGATTTTCAACACCTCCTAGTATTGAGCATTCATACCTGCAAACTGTATATAGAAAACAACAAACAACGAATAGGAATGAAACCATGGTACTGAAACTTACTCGTGAATGGTGAATGACAGAATCACAGGTTCGATTGCGAGTGCAAGATCTCAACCCTGCAAACTACAGCAACAAGTCCAACTGTGGATGCAAGAGCTCAACCTTGCAAAGTTGAAGCAAGCAAGGGTGTATGATTTCAACCCTGCAAAGTGCAAGAACATATCAATTTGTAGGTGAAGGACTTCAACCTTGCAAAGTTGAAGAAAAAAAGAGCAAGTAGCAAACAAAAAACCAGTGAGAAAACACCAAGGGGTCCAACTACAGCTACAGGACCTCAACTTTGCAAATTTGAAGCAAACAACAATAAGGAGCATCCAATGAACCAACGAGCAAGAAGCAACCAATGAACCAATAATGTGAGTGGACAACAATATTGCGCAAATTCATTGCATACAAGATTGTATCAAAAAATTGGAGGAAAATGTATTGTGAGAGGCCTGTTAAGTAAACATTTAAGGCTGTCAGGCTTCTTAAGTAAACATTTAAATCTGTTAGGAGTGTTTCAGGGCCTCGCGTTATGTAAACATTTAAAAAATAATGCATTGTGTCAGGTCTGTTTAAGTACTTAAAAATGAGTGTCGATGCTCAAAACTTTGTATATGTAAACATTTAAATAAAAATAATAAAATTTAAAAAGAGTGTAGATGATCAAAACTTAGTATATGTTAACATTTAAAACATGGGAATATCGAAGCTGGCAATAATATTTTGAATCTATTCTCCAATGAGATGATAACATATAAGGTATTTTTTTATTATAGAAAAAATAATGTTTTTAGTTATCTAGTTCGAACGATAGAGATTATGCCAAAATTTATAGTCCGACACATTAATATGAACTTATGGATCGCTATAGTCCCTCTATGCCTTAGAGAGAGACTAATAACATTATAATTCAAAATATTATAGTGAAAACTAAATTTTATTAATGATTAAATATTTATTAATGATTAAATAGTGAAAAACATTAAAGTCTATATAAAAAATTTGTTAAAGTGAAGGTAGATTATCTAAAAAAAAATGTAACCTCTCTTAAAAAAAACATCCTAGGTAAGATCATGATAAAAAGGGCATCCATGCTAAGATTATGATTTATAGCTAAAGTTCCTTCATTTTGAGTTTCAAATAGCTTGTTGGAAAGAATATTTTCGTTTTGAGTTTCAAGTAGCTGGTTGAAAGGAATATCAACATGTATAAACTACCTTAAAAAATATATATATAACAAAACCCTAAAAATGCATTAGAAAATCAAAACCATCAAAACTCTTAATAT
>JASDQU010713621.1:2115-13498 GCA_032191745.1 Picea mariana | reverse complement strand
TTAAGTTGTTTATGGAGAAGTTGTTGAAGATGCTACAAAAGAAGAGTTAGTGATATTGTTGTAAAGGAAGAGGCTATAGAAGAGTAGTTCAAAGCTATGGAAGTGGATGAAGTAGGAGGTTGAAATTGTTAGCATGATGGTTACATGTTGACTTAGCCAACTACCCACTTGCCACAAGGAACTTTGAGTTTCCAATGTGAGAGCCAAATAATTAACAAAATAAAAATAAAAAGAGGAACCTAGAAGGGAATGTTGCTAGTAAGACATAAAGGATAAAATGAAAGGGAATCGATTCCCAGCCTTCCAACTACCCCAATAGATCCCATCATTTCCTATATCCTCCTACACAAAAAACTGAAAAGGGTACATTCCTCTGCCAAGGTTCATATGGAATTGCTTTTATTCTTATAAGAAAATTGCTAAAGGCCAATAAAGATTCAAAATACTCTATAAAAACCTTTGTAAATTGTTGATTAATAAAGACTAAGCATCACCATTCCGAGATGGTTTTCCCAAGTTAGTTTTCCAAGGTAAATCGATGTCTATTGTGGTTGTATTATGGTGTACATGGTCTTATTTCAACATGTTTAATAATTGTTGTGGGTTTTCTCTCTAAATGTTAGTGTAGATTTGTGTTCCAAAATCATGCTATTGCATTGTTTGGATTTTGGTAGCATTCGTGTAATGGTTCTTATGTTCAAGATGATGCATTTCACTATAATTTTATCTCCCCAAGTAGTGGGACACTACCATACATACATACATACACCAAATCCATTTTTACAATCATGGAAACTCATTTTTTTAAAACACAGACCACAACTCCATTTTTGCACACATCCATATTGTGTTTCATTTTTATATTGGTTGGAGGAATTCCCAACAATTCTCTTCATCTTGAGAAATTCTCTCACTTATTCACAAATATATATTCTCTCTTTCATTGATTTTGTTGTTTCTTTGGTATGATCATCAACCTGTGAGTGAAGTGTATTGACAATTCTATAGAAAAGTAATTTTTTTCTAGCTCAGAGTTGGGGTGCATAATGGGATGTTTTATTGTTTGAAGTGTTGATTTCAGTTTTGTAGCATGGTGTTTGATTTCCCTTAGAGATGGAAATCATATTAGTTGTATAAGAACATACATCGAGGGGTTTCAAACCATGTTTCAATACTTGTGATTTAATATGGTGGAGCATATTCCTATCTAATAGTAATTGTAGAAGGCAAAGTAATTTTATTTCACATTAAGAATGTGTATTGATGAATTGTGTGGACTCTTAGTACCTCAATTATGGATCAACTCCTCCAACAAAAAAGGGTCAAAATTGAGGAAGTAAAGGCCAAACACCTCCCACCCTTAATAAACACACATGATTCTGCCACATCTAATGCACTTTGAACCTTGTAGTGTACTTTATAATCTATTTTGATATCAAGACATTGATGTTTTGTAGAATTAGGTACAATTTGATTGCACATATGCTAAATCTTCTTTCTAGAAGATGCACTTTCTCTACAAAGCTCAATGCCTACTTGTGAGATATAGTTTACATAACTTGAAAGAGAGAGGCATTTGAGTTCTTACTTGAGACTTGAACCACAAGCTAGAATCATGTATGGAGGATTTTCACTTGCCCACTACATCACATTAATGTAATCATGCAATCATGAGACAAGGATGTTGAATCCTTCACTCTATGTTTATCCTCCACTATTTGTTCGTTCACCACCCATATGGTATCAACATGAATGAAAATGTCAAGTGCAATGGACATTCAAGTTGTGATAAGTCAGTCTACGTTTTTTTGTTTAAGCTCTCTATGACCTGATCACAATTGGGATGAGTTTCATATTGATTAGACAATATGCGACGCTTATGTAGATTCGATGTGGTTTTTGTAGCATGGGCAATGGATCTTGAACTGGAAGTATTTCTAATCAAAGGTTGATAATGGATGTGTGGCGTATATGTTTTCGACGATATGATGTCAATTGTTCGATCGTAGTTTGAATCAATACAGTAGAAATGGACAGTACCATCTAAAAGGTTTGACCATACCTGGATATTTACTCTGAATATGATAGATATCCATTGTAAATCAAATGTCCAACCCTCTATATTTCCTTTCTCATATGGAATTGCCATGTTTACAAGGTATTGTTGCCAACTTCCAATTGTTGGCATACTTTCTATGAGATATGGTAGAAGGTGTTGATGAAAGAAGTTAAATGGATGTTGACTTCCACCTATAATTGCATTGCAAAAGGATTTCACACTGTAAAGGCACATTGAGTGCACATCAAACTCTATTTCTATAAAATAACGAATTTCATTGAACATACTAACTCCACAAGTAGATGTAATAGATGTTGCTGTGTGCAATCCATGAGAGTGTATATGATGCATAATTCGTTTCCAATGTGATTGAAGGTCTTTGCAGGAGAGAGACAAGTAAATATCAGATCCTCCAAGATTGCATATGGATAATTTTTTATAAAGTAGTGGTTCATAATGACCACTTAGAGGATTGGCATCATGGAACAAGATGCAATATTGATCTCTAGATGCAGTTTTGTTGAATAATATATATCTTATTTTTCTTGTTAATGACCAAATTCCAATTGATATATTCAGCCATTTGTCCATCCACCATATACAAAATGTATCTCCCCAAAGTCCTTTCTCATGTGGAGGTAGAGTTGCAGATGCAGACAACTGCATCTTTGAAAGATATGTACTGACATCATGTATTCCATGCAATTGGAAAAGAAAATCAGAGGCCAATTCGTATCGATATGACTCTAATGCCTCAACATTTCCTTTTCCTAAATAGGCCAATAAATTATATATCAATTCATTACGCAACTCGGTCGAGGAATAATGAAAGTGCAATAGAACTTGAAATGCATCGAAGTGGCAATCTCCTACAATATACGAGAATGCATCTAATATGAAAAGGACATTGTTATGCAATACCTGGTCAATGTTTTCATGCACAATGGAGTCTGCATCTATTTGATAGCACTCACCATCTATTACTTGCTCCATATTTGAAGTTGTGATTTTCAAGATGTTTCTTAGCTATGTTTAGATAATATGCAAATAGAAAAAAAAGATAACTATAAGTTTGGAACTGCATACCAATTCTGCTATGTATCCTTCAACCTTTTTCGTTTCAAATTTAGTACTCTGTGGTTGCTATAGCATATGACAAGAAAACAAAGCTATATTTAGTGCACTCAACCATATAGAAGAGATAATGTAAATAAAACAATAGTATAAACTTGCTCAATAAAAAGACTAAGTATTTAAGACATAATTTTTTAACTTATCATAGTTGTGCATCTTATAAGCGTTTCGATAGTCATTGTATATAGATTTACAATCGTATTCATCATTTGATTTCATCCCCACTCTTCACAAATCAACACTAAACATATCTAAAATGACTTGTTGATGTCTCCCACTCAAAACACTCACATAAATGGTATGTGGGATAAAAAAAAGGGGAAGAATTAGGCGTTCATGGACTTTTACCACAGGAATGGAACCAACACATAGAACAACTTCTCAAGGTTTCAATTATGTTACAAGATGAAGAAGATATTCTAAGATGTTTTAATTATCTTACAATATGAAGAAGATATTCTAAGATTAGGCACCGAGACACTCATCCTGAGACATATCAGTGAACTTCCCATTGAGGTTACAAAGAATCATTTCTACAAGACGAGGTTTAGATGTGGAAATGGTGATGGAATATTCTTTGGAAGGCCCAAAGTCCAGCATAAAACTAACAACTATATGTAGTTTGCCTCAGAGAATAAAATATTGCCTTGTCATAATCTGCAAAGAAGGGATGGCAAGGTCATCGTAGATTCTTGCTCCGCAATGAAAAATATGAATTTGTCTGACAAATCCCTATGCACTTCCATTTTCCAAAGAGATATGGTATGATGTCAAGGACATGAGAGTGGGCATATGTGATTAGAATGGGACAGCCTAGAAAATGCACTAAACATATGGTTTCAGGAACATAAAGATGAGGAGAACATCCCATTTCCTTTTTTGTATGTCAGTATGTCTATGAAAGAGGTGGGTTCTGTATTGAGCATTGACATGCCTACACTTTGTTTGAGGCCACTGGAGATAATCGAATGCATATACAACAAGGAGTTTAATGTTCGAGCGCCTCTTATTTCCAAAATGAATCTGAGATGTTGATCACTTTTGCAAATCGCGATCTGGGTGACCTTGCTTCTTTAGTGCCCCTGCTAAACTTTTATCATTTTTCCAAATTTTGGAATTCTTCTAACAATACTTAGACATGGCGCCAATTCAGGACTTCAGGAGTTTTTAAATGTGAAGCGTGAAAGTCTCCCAAAGTGACTTTCTCCCGGAGCCATTAACTCGCACCTACTATTAATTAACCTGAGATTACTTTAACCATCATTATCAAGGACTTCGGGGCTTCAGCTATTGGGAAATTCCAGAGTTTTCGAATGCAGAATTTGTACAACTCCCGAAGTAGTACGTGCCCGGAGTAGTACGAACACGTGCAATAATTGCAGGATGGCCACCGTGCATGTGGGACCCGGAAAGACAATTATCTAGACTAATTAAATAAAAAAAACAATAACTAAAGCTCATCGGTGCCAAGTGTCCACCATGCTACAAATCATGACATGTGGTTAAATATGTCTCATCTACACAAATAATAACTATCTACGCAAGAGATAAGGTCCTCAAATATGCCCACATCTACAATCCATTTGTCACATTCCTAAGCTCTTCGTTACCTTACACATTGTCATCTGTCTTTACACCTTTTTCATTGGGCTTCGATCTAGAATCATTTTTCTACCCTTTATGCCTACAATTTATCCCTTTGGTAAACATAGATAGTGAATAAAATGCCTTGCAATGACTGCACAAGAGGGTGATTTAGTACCATCATTCAGTTGATAGAGTGACTTGCAATGTATGCACAAGAGGGTAAACCAACACCATACCAGCGTCAAGTATGTGAAGATGTAAGGTATGATCTATGCAACAAAAATTCCTTCTAGTTGTTTAAGAAGTATTGAATAACATTGTATAGATTAAAACTTGTGGACTCTTAGCCTAATCCTCCAGGATCCCTTGATTTCTCGAACCTATTGATAATCCCCCTAATCTTGCGATTACACATCTTGTTTCTCACAAGTTTACTGATCCCCATCCCATAATATACAATGAAACTAGTGTTCAAACTCCACTGCCCACTAAGAATTTAATTTTCTAATAAAGGAGAAACAAGAACTAATGTTTGGAGTCAGGTCGCTTTGTGTTTTATGTCCATCCTCCACCCATGATTTTCATTTCAGGCCCTGCACCTTTTTTTTATAACTTATTGAAATATGTCACTAATACAGATGGATAAGGATCGAAAATGATGTCGAATTTTCTTGCAGCTTGCTTAACTTTGCACCATACCTATCCCTTCTATACCTAGCTGCAATTTTCTTCTACAAGAACATTTTGCAAAGGAGACACACTTTCTTGTTCAACACTTTTCGAGGATAGTAATACATTTTTGTTTCTGTGATATCAATAGTCACATTTAAGGATCTTGTGTAAGAGAATTTTCACTCAGTTATTATTTCTAGATTGTTTTATATTTATCATTCTATCAAATTTTGGAATTCTTCTAGCCATACTTAGGCATGGCGCCAATTCAGGACCTCAAGAGTTTTTTAAATGTGAAGCGTGAAAGTCTCTCGGAGTCATTAACTCACACCTACTGTTAATTAACCTGAGATTACTTGAACCATCCTTATCAAGGACTTCGGGACTTCAGCTATTTGACACTTCCTGAGTTTTCGATTGCAGAATTTGTACAACTCCCAAAATCTTACGGGTTGGAGTAGTACGAACACGTACAATAAATGCAGGCTGGACACTGTACATGTGGGACTCTAAAAGAAAACGAGCTAGACTAATTTAATCAATAGAAACAATAACCAAAGCTTGTCGGTGCCAAGTGTCCACCATGCCGCAAACCCTAACATGTGGTTAACCATGTCTCATCCACGCAAATAATAACCATCTACGCTAGAGATAAGGTCCTCCAATCTACCCACATATGCAAGCCATTTGTCACCTTCCTAATCTCTTCGTTGCCTTATGCATTGCCATCTGTATTTACACCTTTGTCACTGGGCTTCGATCTGGAATCATTTTTCTACCCTTTATGCCTACATTTTACCCCTTTGGTAAACACATGAAGTGAACAAAATGGATTGCAATGGCTGCATAAGAGGGTGATTTAGTACCATCCCTCAGTTGACAGAGCGGCTTGCAATGTCTGCATAATAGGGTAAATCAACACCATCCCAACACCGAGTATGTGAAGATTTAAGGTATGATCTATGCAACAAAAATTCATTTCAGTTGTTTTAAGAGGTATTGAATAGTATTGTATTGGTTAAAACCTGTGGACCCTTAGCCTAATTCTCTAGGATCCCTTGATTTTCCCGAACCTATTGATAATCCCCCTATTCTTGCGATTACACATCTTGTTTCTCACAAGTCTACTGATCCCCGTCCCATAATCTACAAAGAAACAAGTGTTCAAACTCCACTTCCCACTAAGAATTTAACTTGACCTTTTATCTTCATCGTCCACCCAAGATTTGCATGTCAGGTCCTGCAATTTTTTTTTTATAACCTACTAAAATATGTCACTGATAAAGATGGGTAAGGACCGACAATTTTGTCGAATTTTCTTGCAACCTGCTTAACTTCGTACCATACTTATTCCTTCTATACCTAGCTGCAGTTTTCATCTACAAGAACATTTTGCAAAGGCGACAAGCTTTCTTGTTCAACACTTTTCAGGGATATAAATACATTCCTATTTCTTTGATCCCAGTAGTCACATTTAAGGATGTTTTGTAAGAGCATTTACACTCAAATATTATTTCTAGATTTTTTATATATTTATTTTGATTTTCAACACCTCCTAGTATTGAGCATTCATACCTGCAAACTGTATATAGAAAACAACAAACAACGAATAGGAATGAAACCATGGTACTGAAACTTACTCGTGAATGGTGAATGACAGAATCACAGGTTCGATTGCGAGTGCAAGATCTCAACCCTGCAAACTACAGCAACAAGTCCAACTGTGGATGCAAGAGCTCAACCTTGCAAAGTTGAAGCAAGCAAGGGTGTATGATTTCAACCCTGCAAAGTGCAAGAACATATCAATTTGTAGGTGAAGGACTTCAACCTTGCAAAGTTGAAGAAAAAAAGAGCAAGTAGCAAACAAAAAACCAGTGAGAAAACACCAAGGGGTCCAACTACAGCTACAGGACCTCAACTTTGCAAATTTGAAGCAAACAACAATAAGGAGCATCCAATGAACCAACGAGCAAGAAGCAACCAATGAACCAATAATGTGAGTGGACAACAATATTGCGCAAATTCATTGCATACAAGATTGTATCAAAAAATTGGAGGAAAATGTATTGTGAGAGGCCTGTTAAGTAAACATTTAAGGCTGTCAGGCTTCTTAAGTAAACATTTAAATCTGTTAGGAGTGTTTCAGGGCCTCGCGTTATGTAAACATTTAAAAAATAATGCATTGTGTCAGGTCTGTTTAAGTACTTAAAAATGAGTGTCGATGCTCAAAACTTTGTATATGTAAACATTTAAATAAAAATAATAAAATTTAAAAAGAGTGTAGATGATCAAAACTTAGTATATGTTAACATTTAAAACATGGGAATATCGAAGCTGGCAATAATATTTTGAATCTATTCTCCAATGAGATGATAACATATAAGGTATTTTTTTATTATAGAAAAAATAATGTTTTTAGTTATCTAGTTCGAACGATAGAGATTATGCCAAAATTTATAGTCCGACACATTAATATGAACTTATGGATCGCTATAGTCCCTCTATGCCTTAGAGAGAGACTAATAACATTATAATTCAAAATATTATAGTGAAAACTAAATTTTATTAATGATTAAATATTTATTAATGATTAAATAGTGAAAAACATTAAAGTCTATATAAAAAATTTGTTAAAGTGAAGGTAGATTATCTAAAAAAAAATGTAACCTCTCTTAAAAAAAACATCCTAGGTAAGATCATGATAAAAAGGGCATCCATGCTAAGATTATGATTTATAGCTAAAGTTCCTTCATTTTGAGTTTCAAATAGCTTGTTGGAAAGAATATTTTCGTTTTGAGTTTCAAGTAGCTGGTTGAAAGGAATATCAACATGTATAAACTACCTTAAAAAATATATATATAACAAAACCCTAAAAATGCATTAGAAAATCAAAACCATCAAAACTCTTAATATTATAAGAATCATTAATAACTAGCACAACCACTTTGATAATGTGGTTGATATACGCCGATAGGCGCCATATCAACCACTCTACAAACCTTCGGCTCCTCCACAACAGTATATAATAAGCTTTTGGGAAGTTGAAAGGTATCTAGTAAAAAAAATCTAAACAAAACAACATAAATGCAGTAAAAAAAACAAATCACAATAAATATGGGTAATCATGTTAATCATTCAGATGTGTCAATCAGCTAGCCGTCATAGTAAATTTTGAATATGATTAAGTAAAAGTAAAAAAATAAACATGTAAACTGATGTCTTTATAATAGTGAGGAAGTTAGTGGTTGAAATCACAACCATTGATTTATTGGGACGACTAAGAATATTCTATCAATATTTAATCTTGTCCATACAAAACTGATTAAACATTAAAAACCTATTAAATGCGCTCATTGTCAATAGGTATACGCCTTTCGGCGTAATGAAGTTAATATCATTATTAATATCGGATATGACAATAATATGGAAGTTAATACGCCCAACATTCTCGACAATCTCTTAATATTATGACAATCATTATTAATACAGGATATGACAATAATATGTAAGTTAATACGCCCAACATTCTCTACAATGTCTTAATATTACGACAATCATTATGACTAGTGCACACTGCGGCTGATCCCACACATGTATTAGTGGAAGGTTGTTGAACAGACATCTTAAAGTGGTATTTTATAATTTAATTATGTAAATGTTAAAAAGTAAAGATGTTAACTGTTAAAAGATCATTAATTATATCCATTGCCAAATAGGTTAAGTTTATCGACTTAAATATTATCAATTAAATAAAAAACTTTAAATTCACACATCTTCTTTTTCAATAAAATAAATAAATACCTAATATATATTTTCCTTTACTAATAAAATCTTATATATATCCTCCTTTACTAATTAAATTAAATTTCAATACTTTAATTAAATTTGATCATCATCCACATGATTATCTTTTCTAAAATTATACATATCTAAAGAGATTTACCTTAAACAAACACATCTTTTTAGTATTTTTCCTGGAAATTAAATTTAAAACAATATAAATATTAAGATATTTTTGAAGTACAAAATAGTTGGTGATAAAATACACTGTAAACCTTTACTTGTATACCCAAAAAAAAAACAAAACACTTTAACATACTTAAAAAAAAATTATTTACTTATATGCCCCTTTAAAAAACCAATTTAACATAAGTTAAGAAAATTATAATAATAGCAATCAGATAAATTAAAAAAAAACTTGTATACCCTTAAAAACACTTTAACATACCTAAAAAAATTATTTACTTGTATGCCCCTTAAAAACCCACTTTAACATACCTAATTTTTTTTTATAGTAATAGCAATCAGATAAGTTAAAAAAAAAAACATATTAACGATATTTAGATTTAACGGGTGAAAATGAGAAGGTTACACATTTGAAATTTAAAATGTGTACTCTTCCGCATTTTATTTTAAAGTTCTTTTCATTTACTCTAAGCTTTCCCTCTTCAATTTTATTAGTTGAATTTGAACATGTATTTCTGGAAATTTGAACTTAAAAATGTTTTAGGTTTGTGTCTGAATAATGCCAGCAATAATTTTATGGTTGAATATAAGGTAGGTTGATTTAAATTTTTGTGAATAATGTGATATTGTGTTTTGGGATATGATGATTAAAGTTCACTAAAATTGAAAAATTGTTCTATTGTATCTTTTCTAGTGTTATTAGTTCCTGTCAAGAGAATATAACAATGAGTTTGTTATTGATTTAACACTAATTTACCTTGTATTTTAAATTTATATGTATAATGTAATGCTTAACTTAATAAAATAAATATATATTTTTTGATATAATAAAAATATTTGTTTTTCTTATTTCTCATTGGTTGATATATTCCAATTTTTATTGCTGCCTTCACATCAATATTTGAAATTAATTACATAATCAATAAACTTGATTATAAGTACCTAGTACCTTTTATATAAAAAATTAAGAAAAAATGTAAAAACGCCATGTGTTCTTTCATTATTACTATTCATTTATTTAATTATTATTGCATTTCAATAAACTTGGTTATAAGTACATAATACCTTTTATATCAAAAATTAAGAAAAAAAATAAAAATACTATGTGTTCTCTCATTATTACTATCCATTTATTTCATTATTATTGCATTTATGCTTTTCTCTTATCATTAATACAAAGTGTACTCCTACTAGATTAATACAAAATGATACACATATAATTATGTATGATGACATATGTGTAATTTCTTTTTAATAATAATTTTGAATTTATTTTTAAATAAAAATAAATTAACAAAAATATATAGTTAAAGATGAAAAACAAAATGATATAGACAACTTATATATATCCCTTTTAATAATGATTTTGAATTTTTTTTTAATAAAGACAAATAATAATTATAGCAAATTGACAATAGTTTTACAATTGTTGAGACATTCTAACTAGTTCAATGATCTCATCTAGGTATTCTCCATTTTCAAATTTACTTTGCAAGGACTAAACTGCCATACGACCCTTATAATCGTGGACGAATGTGAATATAATTAATGAATTTACTCATGTTTTCTCATGCACTGCATATTCCATTTAGATAATGAGATTAATTTCTGTTATGGCGTAGTGCAATAACTTTTAATTTTGGGGGAATATGTTGCATAATCCTATGGAAGAATGGCATTAAACTCTATATTGTTGGAGTGCAATCATTCGTAATTTGGAGACCATGTAGTACATGTGATTGAAGATTACGCACATTTATTGATACATTTACTGGTTCGTGGATAAGTATGCAGGCCTTTATAATCGGACTCTCTCAGTGAATTACTTGTTGACAGCCCTGCAGTTCACGCGGATTTCTCCCTCGTTGCCAGTCAATACCTCGATCTTTCCCATTTTTACCATCGCAGCAGCAAAGTTTTGCTGCCATCTGCGCATACTAAAGCTGCCGGAGTTTGCAAAAACCA
>JASDQU010713617.1:0-24678 GCA_032191745.1 Picea mariana | reverse complement strand
TCTATGCGGATTTCTTCCGTTTGGATGGTAACTCGCACCTCATGTATAGTTCAACTCTCAATAGAAGTAGTGATTTCTTGAGCAACGATTTCTTGAGCAGCGATCTCTTCAAGTAGGGATTTTCTTCGTTGTTCTCCTTCGCAACAACATCACGTGGCTCCTTACACGCAGGCAATAGACTCCAATGTAATCAACAGTGGACAGTCCAACAAACTCAATATGTTTGCTCAACACACTAATACACCGCTGTTTCTCCTTTCAGTGATCTCCTCTCCCAGCGCTCTGATACCATGAAAGAATGTGCAGAGCATGAAGAATCAAATGTACACGCAGAAATGGAAGGGCTTGATACAGCCATCTAACTATTCACAGAATGTATATCATTTACAATGGTTTTACAGTCATGCGTAAAAGCATGCAAACTCAACTAAAGCGGAAACTTGGTAAAAACTAAAAAACCGAAAAGCACTGTCAACTAAACTATAGTGAGTAATTACTATTTCTAACAATTACTACAAGTGGCCACTAGGGCAGGAGATTTACCTTGACTTCAAACAAATTCATTGTACGCTGCATCCAATAGCGTTCACCTAGGTGTTGTGAGCGAGGTGACCAGAATGCCCTCCATCTCCAGGTATATTTTCATGGATCAAGCTAGCCTCGTGATAAGTATTTCCAACACCCCATTGCTGAGCTAATTTCTCCTTCAGATTCATTTTCAAGGAGTTGTTTCTTTAATACAGAAATCCCATGCACACCATTCACCAATAAGCCTGCTGGAATAAATAAGGTGATTGTCAAATTATTTTTCTGATATACACACATATGTATGTGTTCCTCTATTCAGTCCAGCTTACAACATTATGAAAATGAATCCATCCTTTTATCTTAGAAGGGATCGCAAAGATCCACCTTTGCTCGACATGCCATCGATCTCCTCTTTGCATATTTTCTCACCTTGATTGAATGCTATTATACTCTGCCCAAAGAAATGGATTTTTGAGGCATGAGAAGAAGTCCGTGAAGCACCAGATCATGATCCTTGCATACATCCCACACTATTGGAAATGGTATGCTATTGCACATAAACTCAACACACCTGACATATATTCTCCACGAAGGGTTTCTCTTTGACACAGCTTGAAGTTGAGTTTCATTGAATTCTGTCAATCTGCAAGAATCTCTGATCCTGGTCCGAATGATTCAAACTCTGCAATTCAGAAAAGAAAGCATCATATCTACGTGAAAACTTGATGCAGAATGCCCAATGGGATGCCACCATTCTTCAAAGACTGAGCTCTGAATGATGGGATTGCCATGGATTTTTCTCAACAACATGCTATTGTCGAGTATGATTCCATTGTCTATAATTTCGCCTCAAACCAAATAGGAGGTATCCAGTGGAAGTACACAAAAAGTGGTGGTGTGAGGTCCTTTGGACTCTCCAAAGTGCACTCAACACTCTCTGCATTGTACAGAAACAAAAGTTTTGGAACATCTGTCCGAAATGAAAGATCTAATTCAAAGCCTCTTGCATGATAGTAGCATTGACAAGCTTTTGTTTTGGTGACTTGGAGACTACATCGATGGTATTTTTTATATTCAGTATAAACATTCAACTACGCAATCAAGGTAACCTACAAATAGTTTTTGTAAGTTTACTTGTGTTCTTTTGTAAATGGGTGCATTTTTTTTTGTAGAAGTCTACACCCTTCATTTGTTGTTTACATAGTTGAGTTTGCATTTTTTGAGTTTGATTGTGTCAGGGTGGAGTTGCAAGAAACCCTATGAGGTATGAGCTATGGTTTGAGTTGAGGAATTGTAAGAGTTCATGAACATTCTAATCCTCTCTTTTGTGGACAATACAGTCTGCAGTCTGTTGCAACCTCTTGCAAGTTTCACAAGCGAAAGCAACATTACTTCAAACTTAAAATCAACTTCTTCACGATGCGCTTTAGTGAAAGAATCTTGAGCTAGTCCCTATTTAGAACCCTCTTTTCGAAGATGATGAAGATGATGATACCTATTCGGAACAAAAACCAGTGCATGAGCCAGTGAGTGAGACAACTCTAGATTCAAGTACAAATGCAAATCAACTTCCTCTTTCCAAGTTGATCATAAGACCTTGTGAAGAAATTAGGCACAACAAGCACGCAACTGATATTGGATATGAAAAGGATGTCACCTTTTATAATCTAGATTACACCAAAACAATCGAGTTTCAAAGTGTTGGACTACTACAAGAAAGTTTAGATTCACATGCTCAAGTTCAAGAGTAGATTTAGATATATTATCAGTGAGTTGTCCATATGGAAGATCAATGCATCGACCTTCATCCTTGCGAGCATTGTCGACAACATAATCATCCTTCAGATAAGTGTTTCAAACATAAGACAACTGCAAGAGTAAAGAACCACTATTGGTGGATGACTTCTTGGCAATGGTCATCAATAGTCAAGAAGATATGTCAGTCATACCAACAAATTCAGTCTTGAGTATTAATCCATATTGTAGAGAAAGGATTTTCATCTTCTCACCATGTCCATGACAAGGGGGAACAACATCAATGATTGATAGTCAAGCTTCAAGTTTTGAATTCCTATCAGTTGAGCAGTAACAAGCAAACGTGATTGGTTTATGGTTTTCCTTAAACCACCACTTTGTAGAAGGCCTACAACTTCTTCTAGAAAACGTTTTGTGGTTTTCCTTAAACCTCCACTTGGTAGAATACTTTCCGACTCTTTTATATCATAGTTTATGGTCATATTTAAACCAACATTCAAGAACACTTCCAATTAGTATAAGACACCATATTCAACTTCTAGCTAACTTAGGAAATGTTTTGGCAACCATTGATCCTAGAGCAGGGTTCCAGAGTTTGTGGTCATCTTTAAACCACCAGATTGGTTTGTGATCTTCCTTAAACCACCATCACCGTTTAGTAGAATACATCATATTTTTCTAGCCATTAAGTTTGTGGTCATCCCAAAACCGCCAGATTCAGAGAGCACATTTAGTCATTGGCAGCTGGACACTTCCAAATTTCAGCTGCCCACTTTCAGATATCATCTCTCACCTTGGAATCACATACATACACCCCTTCGGATTAAGGGGGGGAATATTGGAAACATAATCCATTTAGGGTTACTAGACGAAGAAATATGAAATGTCATAAGACATATTTGTTTTAGGGATCCAAGAGACCTTGGAATATGAATCCAAAGGTCATCCGAATGTATATATATGTGTATCATATCGATTAATAAAATGTACATTACACGCTTATCTTCTTTGTGCGTTCCAACAAGATGATTGGATGTGTCGACTACCAGTCGACCTTCGGTTGGTTTCTAGTCAGTTACCACTTAACCTTTTGTTGACCTCGTGTAGGCTAAAATTTTGACCTTCTTAATCGACTACTTTGACCTTTGACTTTTTGGTCAATCACTTCAACCTCAACTTAACCATTGGCTTGACTTATCATTCTAGTCGAACATTCACCTAGTCGATCCACCTTGACTATCCCATCGATTGATTGTTCTTTGACTACAAAGAATATAACAACACAACATTCTCCCACTTTTTTTCTTCTTTGTTGATACAAGATAACCTGGAATTATATTCATAGACCCAAGGTAACAATTCCCATTGCCTCTCTACACCAAGAGAAATTCACAACACTCATAGAATTTGTCAAAGAGTCTACTATGTTTTCCAAAGTGTCTACCTTCTCCAACAATACCTTTTTTCTTTCCACCATGTCTCTCACAAAGTGGTATTGTACAACAATATGCTTCGTCGTAGAGTGGTAAGATGGGTTCTTTTCTAGGAATATTGCGCTTTGACCATCACTATTTATCTTCATAGATTTCCGCTCAAACTCAATACTTGAACACATTCGATGCAACCATACAACTTCTTTGCTTGCATGAGTGGTTTTCATGTATTCAACTTCTGTTGTCGGCAATGCTATGACTACCTATTGCTTGTTCATCTAGTTGATTTCTCCACTAAACATATTGAACACATATCCACTGGTCAACCTTCTTTGATCTAGATCTCTAATCGATTCGACATCGACAAAGCTATGTGCTTCTACTTCCCTGTTAGTTTCATATTTCCCTTGGTATCCTATATCATAATCTGTTGTGCCACAAAAATACCTAAACACTCTCTTAACAATAGTCTAGTTCTATTTTCCAAGTGTTGACATGTATCTACTTAGTACTCCCACTGCATGAGCAATATCTGGTCAACTGCAAACCATTGCATACATTAGAATACCAATGCCACTAACATAGGGAACATGTGCCATGTCCTCTATTTCTTCCTATGTCTTTGGAAACTGTTCAACAATTAGTTTTTCTCCAATGGGAATTGGTACCTTGACTGGTTTACAATCCTACATGTTGAAATGCTTTAGGATTGTTTCAATATAATTTCTCTGCTTTAACCAAAGATTTCTAACTACCTAATCTCTCTTTATATCCATTCCCATAATGAATTTTGCTTCACTGGGATCCTTCATGTTGAAATTGGAGGACAACTACATATTCACCTCCTTTATTGAATCCATGCTGTTTCTGACCAACAATATGTTGTCGACATACAAAGCTACATATATGAAATGACCTCCTTCTTACATGGAATATACACAGTGATCAATATTGCTTCTCACTGATCCAAAACTAAGGATTTGTATATCAAACGTTTGGTAATACATCCTTGGTGATTGCTTTAAAATGTTAAGGGATCTCTTCAATTTTCACATTAGCTCTTTCTTTCCCTTTACTGCAAATCCTTTAGGTTGTTTAATACATATTTCTTCTTCCAGGTCCCCATGTAAGAACACCATCTTCACATCCATTCTCTCTATTTCAAGATCAAATGTTGCATCTAGAGACATTAGTACTCTAATGGAAGTTAATTTTGCAATAGGGTAAAAAATATCACCGAATTCGACTCCCTCGACGTGTGAATATCCTTTTGCTACTAGTCAAGTTTTGAATTTCTCGGCTTGAACTGTTGCATTCAAATTTTTCTTGAAAACCCACTTGCTATTGATGGGTTTCCTTCCATTAGGTAGCTCTACCAAATCCCACATCTCATTCTTGTGCAAGGATTCCATTTCTTTGACCATGGAATCCTTCCATAGTTTACCCTCAATCGAGTTGACCGCCTCTCTAACCGAATTGGGCTCCTTTTCATTGTAGATAACACAAATGAAACATGGAAATAAAGTGGAGTATACCTTTAAACTATTTTCATCACTCGTTCATACCTTCTTACAACTGGATTCAGATATTCCACCTTTTCATCTGATTCAATCGACTCATCTGGATCATGTTCTTCGTTCCTTAGCTCAAACACCAACTTCTCTAGTTCTTTCTCTGTTTGAACCTCTTCAAACTTGGAAGTTACTCCAACTTCCCTAAATATCATATCTCAACTATACACTATTCTCCTCAACAAAGGATCCCATAGATTATATCCTTTCATTCCATCCTTGTAGACGATGAAAACACACTTGACTTACTTATTGTCTATCTTGTTCCTCTTTTCCTTGGGAACATGCACAAAATCATCACAACCAAAGAATTTGAGATGTGAAAGTGAAGGATTCTTACTAAACCATGCCTCATGTGAAGTTGAGTCGACTAGCACTGATGAAGGATACCTATTTACCAAATATTTTATAGTGTCCACTGCCTCTGCCTAGAATTCATGTGCGAGTCTGACACCAATGAACATGATCCTTGCCTTATCCATCAACATCCTATTTATTCTTTCAACAACTCCATTTTTTGTGGGGTATATGGTTTGTTATTCCACACTTCCTATAGAACTACTCAAAATCCTTTCCACATAATTCATCTTCATTTTCAGTCATCAACACCTTGATCTTATCTATCTATTTTTCCATAAGATATCTAAATTATTTGAATTTATTGAAAACCTCTAATTTCTTCCTTAGGAAATATATCCATGTCTTCCTGGAAAAATCATCTATGAAGGAAACATAATACAAATATCCTCATAGTGAAGGGACCAATACAACCCAAAAACATCACTGTGTATCAATTCTAGAATCCCTTTTGCTTTTGTAGCTCTAGATGGGAATCTAACCCAATTTTGTTTTCCATATATGAAATATTCACAAAAATTGAATTCCAAATCAAAATTAGAATTTTTTTTTACAATACCTTTATTACGCATAGCTGAAAGTTATTTTTCACCAATATGTCCCATTCTCTGGTGCCATAACCTGGTCAGGTCGACTTGACAAAGAACTGGCGAGTGAGTTTGTATTGACTCAACCCAAGTTGATTCGAGTTAGTTTGTATCAACTCAACCCAAGCTGAGTCGATTTGATTCAAAGTCAAGTCGACTTTAGGAACAAAAATGTTGTTGCATCCAGTCGAGTCAACATTCCCTAACAACTTGTATAGGGTTCCAATCCAAAATCCTTTCATTAAAACCATTTCTCCCTTGAAAATTTTGCACGTATCCTTCTAAAATAAAATGTGCACACCTGCATCACTCATTTTCCTAATAGATATAATATTTCTTTCCAAACTTGGAATATGTAGAACACCTGGAAGGGTCCTTCTCCTCCCATTTTTCTTGATTAGTCAGAATCTTCTTTGTCCAATAATTTTGGTTGTCGAGTCATCCCCCTAGAACACATCTAATCCTTCATGTCTATCATATTCGTAGAACCATTCTCTATCAGGTGTCATATGAAAGGATGCACCTAAGTTGATCAACCAAACATCATGATCCGACTATGTATTGGTTGACACTAGGTACACATTTCCTCTTTTATCCAAATTAGTCTTTATCTCAATCGATTGCTTCTCGTCGGATCCTGGACTAATTTCATTCTCTTTCAAATTGCAGTCTCTCTTGTAATGACCAACTTTATCGCATTTCCAACATATTCTCATTGACTGAAACAAGGATTTAGATATGCTCTTCGACTTAGACTTTCTACCATAGAATTTTCCTTTATCTCTATTGACCAGTCGACCCCTCACCATCAGGAATCCTTGGTCAATCCTTCCATTTTATTTCGTCTAATTTATTCTAACAACATAAATGCAACCGTGTCTTCAAGCATTAATGTGGTCGAATTACTCCTTATAGCCATGACTAAGCTATCCCATGAGTATGGAAAAGAACACAATAGAATAATACAATTCTCCTCTTCAGTGATTTTAATATCCATAGATAACATATGGATTATTAAAGTGTTGAATGAATTAAGGTGATCCTTTACTGATATCCCATCACTCATCCTTAGAAGATACAATTTCTTCCTAAGAAATAKTTTTTTTACCAGGTATTTTGACTAGTACAAGATTCCCAACTTGTCCCATGATTTCTTTGCAAAGTCTTCACTTCATACATTGAACAATACCAAATATGCAAGACAAAKTCGAATCATAGTCCTTTCCTTTCTCTCGAGTTTTTCCCATTATTCCCTCAACATACCCATCAGATTGTTTTCGGGACTCACAACATCCCACTGTTATCTATCTACAAGGAGATATTCCATCTTAAGCTTCCAAAGCTCAAAATTCCGACCTTTGAATGTTTGAGCTCTATGCTCGAATTGCTTGCCATTCTTTCAAGCACAAAATTAAATATCCTTGACTTGCAACTCCCATTGGACCTAGGTTTATCTTAGATCCAATATCTTCTTAACCTTTCTCTGATACCAAATGTAGAGAAAATTGATCCTCAAACTAAACCAACCAAGAAAGAGAAGGTAAATTAAAGCATAAAATAAATGACAAACACACATAGTACAAAGAGATTTTACCCTAGAAACCCTTAACCGGGAAAAAAAACATTCCTTAAGCATATTTATCTCTTGTTTTCTTATTCATTCATTTAATAAAGAGTTACATGACTAACCTTGGTCTAAACCTAAGACACAATAACCATCATACTCTCTTTCTTTACACAAGAATAACTCTGTGGCCAATTCGACTTGCATCTACATGACCAACATGATTCTTCTAAAGATTAACATGAACATAAACTTATTACAATTACAATGCAACTTATTTATAGGCTTTACAACATGCAAAACCCTAAATCATGGTTCCCAAAAACGGTTATAGATCCACACATATGATTGGATGCAATCCTGCGAATCTCAAGATTTTGTTATAGTCAACTACCCAGTCGACCTCTAGTCGATATCTAGTCAACTACCACACAACCTCCTATCAGCCGACCTTTCGACCTTTCAATCAACTAATTTGACCTTCAAAATTTTGGTCCATCACTTTGACCTCGAATTAACCATCGACTTAAATTCTCTGTCTAGTCAAACATTCACCTAGTTTATCCACCTCAACTAGACATTTGGTTGACTATTCTTTCACTGTGAAGAATATAACAACGCAACAACTCCAAGTCAATGTCATAAAAAAACAATGATCCAAACAATATTGAACTCTCCATGAAATGTTTCCAATGCTCCTCCTCCACAAGACTCCAAAGCTCTAACATCCTCCTAATCCATGTGATCCTTTAGGTTTATTCCACATACATGATCACTCCCTCAACCGAAGATAGTATAAGTCAAGTAAAAGCCTCTATGAAAGAGATGCGCCCATGAAAGGTCTCCAACACTCCAAGAAATAAAGCCAAATAAATATCCATAGAAGGTCTAGAAATACAAGATAAATCCACTTCTACATGTGCATGCTCATCATGGAACAACAAGGGATCATCCATATTCCATGCACTCCACATCACATTAAGCACCTCCAAGTATGGTGTAATTTTTTTTGGAGTAACCCTCAAAGATAAAACATCAACCTTGCTAGATACAATTCAATTCCATTTATTAATGTGAATATCTTATCTTGTTGACTACAAACATCTTGCTTGTCCAAAGATTTTGTCTTCTTTTTTTCTAGGGATGAATTTAAGGATGGCAATTTATATTAAAATGTAGAAACCTGGGCTAATATTACTAGTCCTTAATATGCAGAATGTAAAATATTTGGTGATAATTTTGTAAAATATTCAAATTTCTAAGGATTTTATATAGATTCTATAAAATTTTGGAGATTTTTAAGGTAAAATAGTTTTATTCTCTGGAATTTGGGCGAATCGTTTTTATAAAAAATGGAAATTGACGAATCTTTTTTTGGGAAAAACCATGGAAAATTATCCCATTTGTGAAATTTATCCCCTAAAATCATCTATGTTTTTTTTCATTTTGAAAAAGCATGTAAAGTGAATGATTTTGGAATGGTTTTAGAGATAATGTCCATATTTAGAACTTAGACATATTAGACATAGACTTAGTCGTATGTTTCATTAAAAAAATTGATGTGATATTGAGGCATTTAATATAGTGATTAATGTAGTGGTTACTAGTTAGGTATTTTGGAGTTATGTAATATACTTCTCTTCTCCTACTATGTAATGAGACATTATATCATCTAATGAATGAATGAATGAATGAATCTCCTCTTTCTCATTATTATGTGTATTCATGTCTGCGCTTGTGTGTGTAAGAAAATCACGGGATGTTCACAAGTTTGAGTCTGCTGGGTCATGCACAATTAGTGTAATGTTAACGAGGAGGCATGCATTTGATAATAAGTTTGAATATAATTAGGTAACATTTGATCTCTTATTAAAATGAATTGTGCTGGAAGAGTTTAAGAGATAATGGCCATATTTAGAAATTAGACATATTAGGACATATACTTATTCATATGTTTCATTAACAAAAGTGATGTAATATTGAGGCATTAATATAGTAATTAATGTAGTGGTTACTAGTTAGGTATTTTGGAGTGATGTAACGTACTCCTCTTATCCTACTATGTAATGAGACATTATATAATCTAATGAATGAACGAATCCCCTCTTTCTCATTATTATGTGTATTCATGTCTGTGCTTGTGTGTGTAAGAACAAAAAGGGTGTGGTGAACCAAGCCGGTTCACCAGGTAAAAACCTAATGTAGGTAGGACAATAGGTTATAATTCATAAAGGATAATATATTAAATAATAATGTATATGAATATGAGATGATGAGATACAAATTGTTGGATTACTGAGAGGGGGGGTGAATCAGTAATAGAGCAATTTAATCCTTTTTACCCATATAATCCAAGTGTTATATCAATGTAACACTATCATCCAATAACTGCAGAGTAAATATGCAATGAAAAAATGAACAATCATACACATACATAGTATACCAGTGTTTTATGTGGAAACCCAAAGTGGGAGAAAACCACATAATGATTTTTATTATATGTCTTGAAGAATTACATTCATTGGAAGCACCAGCTTCCTTTGTTTTCCATCTACAATTGGAAGGAGGCTCCAACCCCCTTGTTTCCCTAGATACAACCTGAAGGAAGATCCAACTCCCCTATTCTCTGGCTACAACCAAAAGGAGACTAAAACCCCCTATGTTTTCCGACTACAACCACCTATCCTTGCCTCGTCCAACCACCCTGAAGTAGAAGTAGAATGATGGAACCACTGTCACAATATCACTATGAGATATACTATTGTAAACCTATACCAATAAACCTGAACGATGCATTAACCATGCATCAACCTGTACCTCAACCTGTAATCAACCTATACCATAAACAAGTGCATCAACCATGCACCAACCTGTACCAAACAATCTGTAATCAACCTGTACCATAAACAAGTGCATCCAACTATGTACCAATCATGTGTCAACTACTCATCAACYATGACTCATCAATACGTACCAACATCATCAACTATACACCTCATGTATGTGCCAAGTCATCAACTACTTGTCTCAACCATGTACCCAACATGTACCTTAACCAAAAGGCCTCATCAATTTCATCATCCAAATATGATTTGTAACTCTGTAATAGACCTGGTTTATATGATCATATACCTGTAAAACTTCCTTAAATTTCACAACAAGAGACTAACATTTTTATCAAATGTTTATTTAGTCTCACATGACTAGTTTGGGATTAGTCAACAACCCTAACTTGAAATAATCATAACTATGTACCTGTAATGAATAAATATCTGAAAGTAGTACACAATGTTCTTCAGTTTTTTTTATGCAATTCCTACAGGTGTCACTACTTGGAACCTCTCATAAAATGAGTTATAGCAAAAATGGCATACCTTGCTGAATTCTGACTTATTCTAGAGAGCGACCTTGTAGAGCATGCCCCACATGGAATATTTGTTGAATGGATCTGAAAATATTACAAAGAATACTAAAGACTTTAATCTAAACAAAATTTTTTGTCTTACTAAATTTGGATCTGTTATGAATAAGTTATGGCATTTTTACCCGAAACATATGTTTTAGACTAGTTTTAGGACTAGCCACAAACCCTATTTTCCACGGAGTGTAACTCCAAAAATACAATGACCCACAAGATGAATTTTTTACTAGAGATACTTGGATATGTTTCCTCAATGGCCTATCAATTTCACAGTCTGAATCATTCTAGAAAAAAAGTTATTTAAAAAATGGTAAGATGACATGTAAATAACATACCTTAGAAAGCATCATCAAAAGAATTTATCCTTCCTTGAATTCCAGCCTTGTTTTTTTCACCTTCCCTCTGAAATTTGGCTTAGATATCCTTTGTTTACCTCAATCACCTATAAATATTGAATATTCTCAAGTGTGATATAAAATTAGAGAGCCTTGCCTCTTATTTATACTCTCTATCTTCTAGGTCACTTAACCCATTTCTAGGTCACTTAACCTATTTCTAGGTCACTTAACCCATTTCTAGGTCACTTAACCTATTTTCCTCATTTTTAGGGTTAACCACTTTTAACATATTTTCCTTATTTTTAGAGTTAACCACTTTCCATAACTAGAAAGTTCTCCATTACTTTATTATTTAAATATTCCTCTTTGACTTTGTCACCTCACTTTATCATTTAAATAATCTTCTTTGATTTTTTCACTTCACTTATTACTTGAATAATCCTTCTTGACTTTGTCACTTTACTTTGTCATTTAAATAATAATTTCTTCTTTGCAATCTCTTTGACTTCTTTGACCTTTTGGGGCTTCAAGCCAACATATGAGGGTCCTCCAAATTCATAAGACCATAACTCTTAAACCGTGAGGAGTTATGTGACGTTCCACATACCATCGGAAATGAAATGACATGTACTATCCATATAGAATAATATTAACTTTAAATATATTAAAAATCATACCATTATACTTAAAACAACCTTGGGTCCATTACCCAAACCTTTGTGCTACCAGAATTCACTACCAGACTTTCTTCAAGGGTTGACATCAATGACAACCAACCTTAATCAACAATCTCCCCCTTTAGCATTGATAGAAACACTCTAATGAAATACTGAAATCATTTCATGCAATACTGAAGTCATATCACTCATGCTCCCCCTGAAACCATGCCTCTGTCCTCTGCATCTCTGTGACCATTTCTCCCCCTGGAATCATGCCTCTGTCCTCTGCATCTAATAAATCTCTCCTTCTTTTTCATCAATGGAAAAGGTATCTTTCCATTCGGGGTTTCTCCCCCCTAACTGAACTATCCTCTTTATGGTGCTTCCTCATGTACATATAAGATATATAAGATAAGCATTCAAAAGCATTCATTTTGGAGTAGAAATAACTCTGAGTCTCTGGCGAAGATACTCAAAGGATTTCCATGGAAGTGGTTTTGTAAAGATGTCTGTCACTTTTTCTTTTGTGCCCACATACTCAACTCTGATGTTCTTTTCTGCAACATTTTCCCATAGAAAGTGATACTTGATTGGAATGTGCTTCTTCTTGGAGTGCATCAATGGGTTCTTTGAGATACTGAAGGCGCTTGTATTATTACAATAGATTGGAATGGGCTCATCATACTCAAACCATATATCTGTAAAAGTTTATTTCATCCAAAGAACCAGTGTACAACATGCTACTGCTGCAATATACTATGCCTTGACTGTAGATAGATATATTGATGATTGTTTATTTCTTAGCCATGATACTAAACACTCGCCCAAGTAGAACGTTGCTCCACTAGTGCTTCGTCTGTCATCAATACAACCTTCCCAATCTGCATATGTGTAGGCAATACGAGATAGATCCTTTCCATTTGGATACCATAGTCCAAACTCTTCTGTTCCTTTGAGATATCTGAAAATTCTCTTCTCTGCTAATACATGTGATTCCTTTGGTGCTTCTTGAAATCATGCCACCTGTCCAACTGCCTCCATTACATCTGGTCTATATGTTTTCACATATAGTATGTGGCTAATTATTGACCTGTATTGCCTCTGATCTGTAGACTTTGAATCATCATCTTTGCTTAACTTGCAACTGGTTTTCATGGGAGTGATAACTGGTTTGCAATCTTCCATTCCAAACCTCTTTAGCATTTCTCTGATATACTTGGTTTGAAAAATAAAAATTTCTTGGTTTCTTTGACGTATCTGAAGTCCCAGAAAGAAGGATAGTTCTCTAAGTAATGACATTTCAAATTCATTCTGCATATCCTTTGCAAATTTCTGTCTTAACCTGTCATCATCACTACCAAAAATAATATCATCAACATAAACTTCAATTAATAAAATATTACCTTGACTTACCTTGATGGAGAGGTTGATGTCTGCACTTCATTTTCTGAACCTTTCCTGTTGTAGATATTTATCCAGTCTAGAGGACCATGCTCTAGGAGCCTGTTTTAGACCATACAATGCCTTCTTTAATTTGCACACATAGTCTACATTATTTGACAACTGAAATCCTTCTGGTTGTTCAATGTAGAATTCTTCTTCAAGTTCCCCATTCAGAAAAGATGATTTTACATCCATTTGATACACTTTAATATTTTTGGAGCATGCATAAGCTAAAAGCAATCAGATTGCTTCCATTATGGCAACTGGGGAAAATGTCTCTTCAAAGTCGATTCCTTCAACCTATGCATATCCTTTACATAACAATCTAGCTTTGTTCCTTGTAACCTATCCATATTCATTCAATTTATTCTTGTATACCCACTTTGTGCCGATCACATTCTTATCCTTTGGTCTTGGAACCAATTCCCAAGTGTCATTTTTTTTTCTATTTGATCCAATTCTTCATCCATGGCCTTGTTCCAAAATTCATCCTTGCTGGCCTCTTCAAAATAGGTTGGTTCAATCATATATTTGAGTGCTAGGTGTGTTTGTTCTGGTGAATGGATTCTTCTTCTAGTCTCAACTCACGCATCTTTGTTTCCGATAATCTGATCTAAAGGATGATTCTTTTGTACTTGTCTGCTAGGTGTCTTTGGAGGCACTTGCTGAACTTGCTCTTCTGCTTCTATCAGATTCTCTTCATCTTCCTCTTCTACTTCCTTTTCATCTTCCGCTTCCTCTTCGAAAAGTTGTTCCATTGATTCATTTTTTTCTTCCTTTGATTTTGGTCTGCCTGTTTCATCAATTGTTACGTTGATGCTTTCTACAACTTTATTCAATCTTATATTGTAACACTTGTATTCTTTTCTTGTACTTGAGTAACCAACAAGTACTCATTTGTCCACATGAGAGTCAAACTTTCCCATTTTTCCATCTTCTCTTTTGATGTAGCATTTGCTTCCAAAAAATCTGAAGTGCTTCACATTTGCTGGTATTCCTTTCCATAGCTCATAGGGAGTTTTTTCAGTGTTGTTTCTGAACATTACTCTGTTTTGAATGTAAATTGTTGTATGCACTGCCTGTGTCCAAAATATATCTGTTAATTTGGAATCCATTAGCATTGTTAGAGCCATTTCCCGTATTGTCCTGTTCTTTCTTTCAACAACTCCATTATGTTGAGGTGTCCTAGAAATGAAGAATTGTCTTTTTATTCCATGACTACTGCAGTAGTCAATAAATTCCTTTGAAGTGAACTCTCCTCCATTATCAGATCTCAAGCATTTTATTTTTGAATCCATTTCATTTTCAACCATTTCCTTGTAGATCTTGAAGTTTTCAAAAGCTTCTGACTTATTCTTGAGAAAAAAAATTGCAGTCATTCTTGTATAATCATCAACTCATAACAAAAAATATTTCTCACCTTTTAAACCCTTTGTTGTAGTTGGTCCAACTAGATTTGTATGCACAATTTCCAGTGGTCTTGTCATTGAATATTCCTTTGATTTGAACCTAGTCTTTGTTTTCTTTCCTTGTTGACAATGCTTGCATAAAGTGTTGGTTGGTTTTGTGATCCGGGGCATTTCTCTGATTGCTTCTCTTCTGTTGACTTTGACAAGGTTATCAAAATGTATGTGACCCATTATTCTATGCCATAGCCAAATTTCATCTTCCTTTCCTAGACAACACTTTTCATTTCCAATTTCACTTAATTCATATATGTTGCTTGAATTTCTCGCAACTGTAGCAATCAATTTTCCTGAACCTTCTTTTCTTATCTCGCACTTTTGTGAATCGGAAGTAACTTTATGACCTTGGTCACACATTTGAATCACACTTAGAAGATTATGTTTCATATCTTCTACTAGTAGAAAATTTGTTGCCTTGGTATTCTTGTTCCCAATTCTGAATGTGCCTTTTCCAATGATTTTAGTTGAACCATCATTTCCGAAGGAGACAGATCCATCTCTTTCCTTTCATAATGTAAGAAACCTGTCTCTATCACCTGTCATGTGTTTTGAACAACCACTGTCAACATACCAACCATGTTTCTTCTGCTTAGCTTGTAGAGTGAGTGTGCATTCTTCATTGCTATATTGATCATTCTTTCTTATCCATGTCCTTTTATGAGGTTCATGTCTGTGACTGTTGTTATTCTGTTGCGGTTCTCTAGGAGGGGCTGTCATTCTACAATATTTGGCCATGTGTCCAAAATTGTTACATTTGTAACATTCCATTTCAGTGCTCAAAGATTCAAACCTGTTGTAACTTCTTCTCTCTGTTTCATTAGGCCTTCTTGGATAACCCCTTTCTGTATGACTTTCAAATTTGTTTATGTTCCTGTTGTTAGCTCTGCAATTCACAACTTTATGTCCAAAATTATTACATGCATAACATAAACCAAAAAAGATATTTTGATACCTGGGAGTTGAATATCTTCTGAAAGGAGGTACTCTTATAAATTATTCTTCTTCCTGAGGCCTATCTGTTGGTTGTTGATTCTGAAATCTGAATCTTCTCGGTGGAGGAGTGTCTATGTAATCTTTCTTGTAGATATTTCTATCCCCCTTGATTGTTTCTGCATAGATTTTTGGATATGTTTCTTGCTTTGTTGTTTTGGATCTTGATCCTTTTTCTATCTGATTGTATGCAAGTCCAGACTTGTCATGATGATATTTTTGACTGCTGATAATGTCATCCAAAACTTTTGAGTTGTTCTGCATATTTTTCTTTTGAAGATCCTTTCTTAATGTGACAATCTTTGCTTCCAAATTTCCAATGATGTTGTCTTTTTATTCTAGCTGTTCTTTGAGTGCTTCTTTCAATTCTTTTATCTTCTTCTATTTGAACCTTCAAATTTGTGATCATTTGTTCTATTTCTTGAGTGTCTTCTTTCTTGTCTAGTTTTGCTTGTAGTTTCTTGTTTTTCTTCTTTTCTCTTCTGATAACTTCTATGACACACATTAATTCCTCTCGATATTCAACTTCTACTTCTTCAAATTCTTCTTCGAATTATTCATATTCTTCTTCGGCTTATTCATATTCTTCTTTAGAGTCTTCTTTATCGGAGTCTTATACTGCCATGAATAGAACTCTTTATGTCTCATTGTCACTGACTTTATCTTCATCTGATGATGATATGTTTAGTTTGGTGCATAAGCTTTTCTTGAAAACTTTCTTTGTGGTTCTTTTGTCTTTATATGTTTGTCTGTCTTTTGAGTAACCTTCATCATTTCTCTTTTTCTTATAAGGACATTTTTTAGCAAAATGACCAATACCATCACAATCAAAACAAATTAAAGGAAGCTTACCTCTATTCCTACCGCTGGTTCCCTTGTTCAATATTTTGACAAAGTTGGTCACTTCTCCATCATCTTCTGAAACGTCACTACTACTGCTATGTTCTTCTTTTTGCCTTCCCTTATGCTTTGAATTTATGGATACTTTGAAGGCTGCTTCTTTTATATCTGGATTTTCCTGTTTAGTTCTCATTTCATATGCTGTGAAGATTCCATGTAATTTGTCCATGCTTATTGAGTTTAGATCTGATCTTTCTTCTAGTGCTGGTATCTTAGGGTCAAATATCATAGGAAGAGATCTTAGTAATTTTTGAACAATTACAGATTCTTTGATTTCTTCTTCCAATCCTATGATTGCATTTACTATTTCATCAACTTGTAAAAAGTATGCTGCAACATTCTTATCTTCCTTCATCTTAAGTTGTTTGAATTGACCTCTGTAAGTTTGAAGCTTTGCTGCTTTGACTTTTGAATCTCCTTCATAAATATTTTGAAGTTTGTCCCAAATCTCTTTAGCAGATTTACAATGTGCAACTTTGGTGAATACTGTTTCACTAAGACCATTCAGAAGTGCATTTTTGACTTTGGAATTATTCTGACCGAGTTCCACTGCTTTGTCATTTGTTGGTGGAACTACTAGTGCTGTGTATCCATCTACAATTGATTTCCAAATTTCAAATCTTTGTGCCTGTATATATGTTTTCATCATTATGCTCCAAAATACATACTTATGTCCATTGAATTGTGGTATTCCATTTTTATACAAATTGTTTCTCTCCATGATCTACCTTTCAGTGGTTAAATTGATTTCTGAAGGAACCTGCTCGGATACCAATTGTTGGATTAATGCGATTGGGGGTGAATCAATAATAGAACAATTTAATCCTTTTTAACCATATAATCCAAGTGTTATATCAATGTAGCATTATCATCCAATAAATGCAGAGTAAATAAGTAATGAACAAATGAACAATCATACACATACACAGTACACCAGTGTTTTACGTGGAAACCCAAAGCGAGAGAAAACCACGTAATTCTTTTTCTTATATGTTTTGAAGAATTACATTCATTGGAAGCACCAACTTCCTTTGTTTTCTAGTTGCAACTAGAAGGAGGTTCCAACCCCCTTGTTTCTCAGGCTACAAACTGAAGGAAGCTCCAACTCCCTTATTATCTGGCTACAACCAGAAGGAGTCTACAACCCCCTATGTTCTCTGGCTACAACCACCTGTCCTTGCCCCATCCAACTGCCCTGAAGTAGAAGTAGAATGAAGGAACCACTGTCACACTATCACTGTGAGATATATTGTTGTAAACCTGTACTAATAAACTTGAACCATGCATCAACCTGCACCTCAAAATGTAATCAACATATACCATAAACAAGTGCATCAACCATGCACCAACCTGTAGCAAACAACCTATAACTAAAATGTACCATAAACAAGTGCATCCAACCATGTACCAAGTATGTACCAATCATGTGTCAACTACTCATCAACTATGACTCATCAATATGTACCAACATCATCAAATATACACCTCATGATTGTGCCAACTCATCAACTACTTGTCTCAACCATGTACCCAACATGTACCTTAACCAAAAGCCCTCATCAATTTCATCATCCAAATATGATTTGTAACTCTATAATAGATCTAGTGTATATGATCACATACCTTGAAACCTTTCTTAACTTTCACAACAAGAGACTAAAATTTTCATCAAACGTTTCTTTTGTCTCACATGACTAGTTTGGGATTAGTCAACAACCCTAACTTGAAATAATCATAACTATGTACCTGTATTGAATAAAGATTTGAAAGTAGTACACAATGTTATTCAATTTGTTTTATGAAATTTCTCCAGGTGTCACTACTTCAAACCTCTCATAAAAAGGAGTTATAGCAAAAGTGGCATACCTTATTGAATTCTGGATTATTCTAGAGAGATACCTTGTAGAGCATGCCCCGCATGGAATATTTGTTGAATGAATCTGAAAATGTTACAAAGCATACTAAAGACTGTACTCTAACCAAAACATTTGTTCTTACTAAATTTGGATCTGTTATGAATACATTATGACGTTTTTACTCGAAACATATGTTTTAGATTAGTTTCAGGACTAGCCACAAACCCTATTTTCCACAGAGTGTAACTCCAAAAATACAACAACCCACCAGATGAATTTTTTACCAGAGATACTTGGATATGTTTCCTCAATGGCCTATTAATTTCACGGTCTGAATCATTCTAGAAAAGAAGTTATTGCGAAAATGGTGAGATGACATGTAAATAACATACCTTAGAAAGCATCATCAAAAGAATTTATCCTCCCTTGAATTCCGGCCTTGTTTTCTTCACCTTCCCTATGAAATTCATCTTGGATACCTTTTGTTACGTCAGTCACCTATAGATATTCAATATTCTCAAGTGTTATATAAAATTAGAGATCGCTGCCTCTTATTTATACTCTCCATCTTCTAGGTCACTTAACCCATTTCTACGTCACTTAACCTATTTATAGGTCACTTAACCCATTTATAGGTCACTTAACCTATTTTCCTCATTTTTAGGGTTAAACACTTTCCATAATTATAAAGTTCTCCATTATTTTATCATTTAAATATTCCTCCTTGACTTTGTCACCTCATTTTATCATTTAAATAATCTTTTTTGATTTTGTCACTTCACTTTATTATTTAAATAATCCTTCTTGACTTTGTCACTTTACTTTATCATTTTAATAATAATTTCTTCTTTGCAAGATATTTGACTTCTTTGACCTTTTGGGGCTTCAAGCCAACATATGAGGGTCCTCCAACTTCGTAAGGCCACAACTCTCAAACCATGAGGAGTTATGTGACGTTCCACATACCACCAGAAATGACATGAAATGTATTATCCATATGTAATAGTATTACCTTAAAATATATTAAAACTCATACCATTATACATGAAACAAGGTTGGGTCCATTACCCAAACCTTTGTGCTATCGAAATTCACTACCAGACTTTCTTCAAGGGTTGACATCAATGAAAACCAACCTTAATCAACAATATTCACGTCTGTGCTTGTGTGTGTAAGAACAAAAAGGGTGTGGTGAACCAAGCCAGTTGACCAGGTAAATAACCAATGTAGGTAGGACAATAGGTTATAATCCATAAAGGATAACATATTAAATAATAATGTATATGAATATGAGATGATGGGATACAATAAGAATGATGGCCTTATATACCCACGCAAGGGTGCCCTTCCATGAAGAGACGTGACCTTTCATTGGGAAGGTGTATCTTCATTAATTATTCATTAACTATTATAATGTATTTATATTTATTATTATATATTATGCTCATAACATTGCCTTCCCCTTAAAAATGTTTTTTCCTCAAATCATACTTATGGAAGACTTATCTCTTGCTCTGTCTTGTAATATTGTCTCCTCATTCTTTATTCCTGAATTAGTTATTGTTGAGGGCTTGCAACGATAGGATCTTATAACAATTGCGTAGCTCCGTCGAATTGTAAGGGAGTATGCCCACCTTAAATTGATCTTCTACACAATGGGGCTTTTATGGGTTTCTTGTAGACAATTTGTTGTATTTTGACTCCCCTAATAACTTCTACCTTGCACATCATTTGTAATGGAGGTAATAAATTTTTACATATTTGCCATTTTTTTCTGTGGATACATTGATTGGTTGAAGTATCAATTTTTATGATTATGATGTCTATAAGGAATCCTTGCAACCTGATATTTACTTCATGTACTTGCATATTATTCTTGATTAACACTTGGAATTGAGTCTTCTTCATATATGTGGCTTGTTTCTACTTCGACATGTGATGATCTATTTACATCAATTGAATCCTTTTGAGTTGTAAGGTTGACCGGGTCTGTATTAATTGCTTTATCCACCATCAATTGTTTTTTTCATTTGAAGACTTATGTAGTTCCATAGGTCCAATCATTGTCTCTGTATCTACCAATGATTCTTTATTGATAAGTTGTTCTAACTTTTCCTCTATCGTATTCTTATCACTCTTTATCTTCTTAATCTGGGTGATTAAACTTTGATTATGGATTTTTAGGCGACAATTCTCTTCATCCTTTTCTGATAATTTCTTAATGAGATCGTGATTAGCTTTCTCTAACAGAGATCCCTATGCTTCTTATCTTTTGACTCGTTGAGTTGTACCAATAAATTTTGGTTATGATATTTTAAGTAAGAAATGTCTTTGTCTTTTTCCTGTAATTTTCCCTCAATATTTTGTTTTTGTCTCTCTTCTTGTTTTTTTAGAATTTTCTCCAACCCAACTTGAAATTGTAAATTCTTGTTGTGTTGTTGATAATGAATTAGTTGGTTTTCTAATTCTTTTATTTTCACTTCGCAATGGGTGTCACCTTGATTTTCTACTAAAATAAAAATATTTTTACAATATGGACAAGGGAGAGCTCCATTCATAAGGCCCCTTTCATACTCTTCCTCTTTTGCACAATAGGGACATTTTTCCGAAAATGTATTCTTTGTAGATGCCATAGTTCACTTCTTATTTTTCAATAAATGATAAATGTAAAAGGGGATCTCCTCTTTAATGATAATGTTATCCTCTTAGAATATATATAGTCTCCTTATACTTTATAAAGAGTACCTTATGTTTTGACTTATAATAAAATTCCCTTTTATACTCTTGACTATTTGTTAGCGGAGGTTAGGGCTCAACAAACACGACCCTAAGTTTTGTGAAATACTTATTTAGAGGTAAATACACACACACATATATATTATATATGGTATAGAATGTTGAAATGATGTAACTGCAAAGAGTATTCTTATTATTATTTGATATATTATTTATAGGATTAATCCCCATTGTGGATTAATCATGTTAGTAATTGTATTAGGACCAAATCCCCTTTTGCGTATTGGTCAACAGACAATTATGATAGGCAGAATAAGAAGTCGGCCCCAACAGTTAATAAGAAGACCCAGAAATATAATAAAGGTGGGTTTACCCACCTAGATTAAGAAGTCGGCCCTGCCAGTGAAGAGACACTTCACACATGCCAGAAATTGTATAAATAAAGGAGGCTAGCGCCTCATTTGAAAACAACTCACTTTCTCAGTTTGAGAGACAAGTTCTGATCTGTTACCAGCAAAGGAGAGAGGGAGAAGAGTGGCACATCTTTTGGAGAGGACTTTCTGTATTGGTTTGAGTTATCTCTTGAAATTCTATTGGCAATTTATCTCTTGAGTTATCTCTTGACATTATATTGGCCAGATGGTGACTCTTCACACATGCCATATTGATATAAATAAGAGGCTAGTGCCTCACTTCTTACACACACTTGACTTTCTCATTCTCTTATGAGGCAAGCTGCAATTACAAGTTGGAGAGAGGAGAAGAAGGGTGGCACATCTCTTGAGGAGGACTTTTTCTGTATTGGTTTGAGTCATCTCTTGAACATTGTATAAGCTATTTATGATAAGGAAGTTTTGCTGGGTTTTCTTCCCCTAGAGGGTTTCCCAGGATAAATGCCGTGTCTCTTGTGGATGTGTATTTCTTAGTGATCTTGTTCTTATTATTCTCTTATATTATGAAATGTAAAGAACTATAATAATGGCATAAACATTAACATGGGATCAGAGCCAACCTGAAGAAAGCACAATCTGCAAGAGGAAAAACGTCACTGTTACCGGACCCCAAAATTAGGGTTTTGAAAAAGTGAGTATTTTCAGCTCTCTATCACCCTAGAAAGTTGCGCCCTCCCCCAAGGACCAATTTGGCACCTAGAGCGCACCTTTTCAATGGCTAGATCCTCCGGAAAGTGAAACCCTAGTTTCACAAAGTACCAGAAAACCAGAGTACCAGAAGTACCTAAAGTACCAGAGTACCATAAAACCAGAAGCACCAGCCCAGAAATTCGCAGAGCAGATTTGAAGGGGTAAAATTTGGATTTTCTCAAATCTGAAGACACCAAGCTACTCGCCTCAGTCAAGCGCACCTCCTGGTAAGATCAAAATTTGATTTTGAGCATTTTCAATTTTTTCGTCATTTTTGTTACCGAAAGTACAAGATGTCTACAAGCACAAAGATTGTTGAGAAATTGGAAGGCATAGACAACTTTAGTGCTTGGAAGGATAGGATCGGTCTGATCCTAGCAGAGAATGACCTATCAAGATTTATCAAAGAAGAAATGAAGGAACTTGAAGAGGCCATAGAGAAAGCGAAGCATCAGAAGGACTCAATCAAGGTTCAGAGAATCATTACAGATTCAATCAAAGACCACCTGATCTCGTATGTATCGTCAAAAGAAACACCGAAGGAGATGTTTGATGCTCTAAGAAAACTATATGAAGGAAAGAACATCAATTGAAAGATGAATCTCAGAACTCAGTTGAAGAATACCAAGATGCAGAAAGGAGAAATGATTCAAGAATATTTCTCCCGAATCTCAGAAATAAAAGAATAATTGAAAGCGATTGGAGACACCATTGAGGAAGATGAATTTGTAATGACAGCCCTAAATGGTCTCGCAAGACCTTGGGATGCCTTCATCTAGTCAGTATGTGGTAGAAAGGAAAAACTACAGTTTGAAAGCCTATGGGAAGAATGCATCCAGGAAGAAACAAGGGTAGCCAACCATGAAGCACTACTAGCAAGGGACGATGATCAAGCCCTAGCTACTCATACAAAAGGAGTAAGGAAAAAACCGTATTTCAAAAGGGAATCTCATAGAGAACCACAACCATCAAACAAATTCAACAATCAAGAATCTCATTCAAGAAATTTTCAGAAGAAAGGACAACGCAAGGGACGAGATCTCTCATCTATACAATGCTATCATTGTGATAAGATGGGACACAAGGAAAACAATTGTCCAGTCAGAAAAGAAGAGTACAAGAGGAAGCACAAAAGACAACATGCTCATATTGCCGAAGATGAAGAACCACCTATGACGATGATTAAGGACCATGTCTTGATCTCAGCTCTCTCAGGATCTGTATCACCTGGAGAAGACACATGGCTCATTGATAGCGGTGCATCAAAGCATATGATGGGTAAGAAGAATACTCTCTCTTGTATTTCAGAAAAGAAGTTTTCTCAGAAAGTAACTCTTGGTGACAATTATCAATATCCCATCAAGGGAATAGGAGAATCAAACTACAAACTTGATTCAGAAAACTCAATAAAAATGAAGGACGTACTCTATGTACCGGGCCTAAAGAAGAACTTACTCTCCATATCAGCCTTAGACAAGAAAGGCTATAGAGTTTCCTTCATAGATGGAGAAGTTATTATGTGGGCTAAGGGAGAAACCTTAAATGAAGCAATCGTCATTGGAAGTGAAGAAAATGGTTTATATAAGCTGAAGGGTCACCCAGAAAATGCTATGACCCATGCCATCAAAAATTCATGCGAACTTTGGCATAGAAGATTGGCTCACATCAACTACAAGGCACTGCCATACATATGCAAAGCTGTCACAGGTTTTCCAAAACTCAAGGTTGATCAGGAAGGCATATGCAATGGATGTGCGCAAGGGAAGAACATCAAGAACCCTTTTCCAAAAAGGGATAGCAAAGCAGAAGGAGCATTGGAACTCATCCATTCAGATGTGTGTGGCCCAATGCCATCATCCTCCATTAGCGGGTATGTATACTATGTATCATTTATTGATGATTATTCTCGTAAGACCTGGATATATTTCTTAA
>JASDQU010713615.1:9744-21440 GCA_032191745.1 Picea mariana | reverse complement strand
TAATATAATCTTTATAAATAAAAATAAAATAAGTAAGAATTTATTTTATTTTAAATCCAAAAGTTTACAATTTATTTTTAGTTATGAATTAATTTATATAAAAAATTATTATCTTGAAAGGTTAAAATAATAAAAGGTTTGTATTTTCTTATATAGATTTAAAATTAAAATGGATGTATATTTAATTCTTATTTATATTTAATAAATATAAATTTCAATATGGATATGATGATGATGATTAACGTCCACTAAGATTTAATTGGTCTATCAGAGCTTAAGAAGGTAAGTGATTACTTGTGATTCTTTAGAATTTTGTTTTTGTGCTCGAAAAACAATAAGAGAAGCTTTCCAAGATCACCATACTTTTGTTGAGTTAAGAGGTTAGGAAGGTTGGTAGTGTGATCAATATTTTGAAAATGAGATCTAATATGGGTATAGGCTGGACAATCTAAGAGAAAGTGCTTTTCATCTTCAACCTTCTTAGTGTCACAAAAGTGACACACTTTGAGAGTTTGTTCTTATCTTAGCAATGCTTATTTTTTTCTTTACACTTGGCAAAACAGATAGATAATTTTGATCTTCTAGATTAGGGTTGATTACATCTTTATAATACCTTAATTTTCTTTTTTTCTCTAGCTCTTTATCACACCACATTTTTTCCTTAAATTTTGATTTGACTTTTTTTTAATAGTATATTTATTCTGCAAAATGGTTTCTTCCATGATTCTCCAATAGTTTAGCCAAGATCGGGCGTCTTTATGCCATCCTTGCTTCAATCGATGGTGGGTATGACTTGATTTGAAAGCAATTTTAGGTAGCCTCTTGTCTTCCATGTTATTTAATTTGTTCTTATACATTAGGTATCTAGTCATAACTATGCTTTCAATGGGGGAGAGGCTTCTTTCTACTAGAAGAATGAAACAAGACACATTTCCTTTAATTTTGAAATTATAGGTTATAAAATATACAAAAAAAAATAATTTTTTAAATTTAAATTTGTATTTTTTATTTAAATTATTAAATAAAAAATCTTTATCAAAAAATAATTTTTTAAATTTAAATTTGTATTTCCTTTATATAAATTTTTATTTTTTATAAAAAAAAATTAATTTTAATTTTAATTTCTTTATTTAAATTATTAAATAAAAAATCTTTATTATTGTTAACCTTAAATTAATTTTTCATAACAAAATTTAAAAATTACCAATTCACAAACAACAAAAGCCTTCATGTTTTTCCGTTCCCCACTTGGACATTAAATACAAAAATATGGCCACAGTCCAAACTATCAGCCAAGGGTCAATTTCTACCCAATAAACATCACCGTCAACACTAAAGGCGCTTCTACCCTATAACATCATCGTCAACATTAAAGGCGCTCAGTGAGGTCCTTCGCTCTCAGTGTCAACAAACCACCTAAAACACTTTGACAAACCCATTCATATTACTCATCTATTTTTCTGCTTATTCTCCTGCCCATGATATTCGCCATGTTCTTGATTTAGGTAACCTATTTTTTGGTATCACCGTCGTAAAGAGAGGCGATAGAAAATATCTTATATGAATTTGCGTGTTCTTTGATGTGGAAGAAGTTTTATAGATGAATAAAGATGGTTTTAGAAAACCTGTCAATTAGTTGATAGATTTTTTACAAAACATGTCTCTTAGATGCTTTCCACATAAATATAGGTTTCAACGCAAAGTTAAATTGTTTTAATTTTGTATTTTTTAATCATTATTTTAATTAGCATACCTTGAAATAGGAGAAGGTACAATGCTGATTGCATAGGTTGTAAAAGTAATTGTGTTTTGTTTTAAAACAATGAATTGTAATGTCATTACTTATATTTTTTTTTAATTTTTTTTAAGTCTTAATTTTTTTTAGTTTTTTTAAAATCTAAATATTTCATAGATGTAGTGTTCTCTTTATAGTTACTTGATTTTTTTTAATCTTAAAAAAAAATAAAAACAAACCATAGTATAGAGGTGAAAATAGATGGGAGGGTTTTTCTCAATAAATAATTTTGGTTCACATTGTTCAATGTTAACTATGAAGAATATTACTCCATTTGTACAACAAAGTAGCATCAATAAGTCAACATTGCATCCATTTGTATAACAAAGTAGTGAAAGGAAAGTGGAAAACATGGTTGCTAGAAAAATAAAATTAAGGAAAAAACAATGAAATAATTGTCTCATAATAATAGCATGTTGTGATTATATAAAAACAATTTTAAATAATTGAAATTGTGTTTCAAATTATTGTTTAAGTTTTATTTGTGTGAGATAGATTGAATGTCCATTGGAAACTTTGGAGGTTGAAATGTTCCTATACAAAATTTATCTCCAAATCTACACTTATAATATATAAGAAACTATGACTTAGAAATATCTAAGTTATCAAAATCACCTCAGAATTGCAGTGAATCTGGGCCACACCAATCTTTAGCTTGGATAGATTTTTTAGATATCTCTTCCACATTACAACAAGTTTCCAACTTAAATCACCATAAAAAACAAAACCCATCAAAACCAATAATTGAGAATTTAACTTTTCTATCATATTTTATTACAACCACCCTATTTTATTACAACAACCCTGATATGAAATATATAATTTCATCATATAACATTATAATGAAAGATGATAAAAAGCTTATGGCTCACATCAAGTATTCACACATACCACTTTTGATGATAAGTTTTTTATAGATTTTTTTATAATATTAAACTGTAGTAATCTTTGGTCAATAAAATGAAAATGAAAAGTTCAAATGTGATTGACCTTAAGATAGCTGAAAGTGATCATAAAGTGATTAGAAAATATGTAAAAATAAATAAAATTAGTATAAAAATTATGAAAAATAAAAATAATTCATCTTCCTTTTTCCATTTAAAACAAAATTTTCATTTTCAAATGAGTTGAAAGTGGATATATAATTATCCTTTCTTATTATTTAATATTTATTTTTGTAATATAAAAATAGTTATAGGTTGTAACTCAACGCAAGATAATATAATATATATTCGTTGAAATATGCTATAAGTTAAGCAATGCAACGAAAGGTGAAAGCCATGAAAAGTTTGTAAGAGTCTCCTTTAATTATTTATATATAAAAAATTCTAGTCATTGTTTTTCCACGTGGCACTATTACAATATCTCATACAAAATATTAGTTACCTCCGCAGTTAGACGCGGGCATCTAATCTCGCGTCGCGTTTTATTTGAGGGCATTATGTAAGTTCCTTGAAACATCCATAGGAGCAAGTTGGTCAAATTAATATTCTCAAAATAAAAAACTAAAAATTGTACTGGTAAGTGGCAGATGGTTACTCGTAGAAACCCGCTTCTTTTCCACCTCACGTTTAAGGTTTTTGCCATCTGGGATGAATCGATAAATAAGGGTATTGGTTAAACATTTTACCTTTTGGGTATTGTGGTAGGAATTGGTTTGAATTTGGCAATGTAAATTTGGACAAAATATTTATTTTCTATTGTTTAAATTGTCTTTCTGAATGTATAAATGAATTAGTGTGCTGCAAAATTATTGGGGCACTCGGATTATACAACTTAGCTACTCAAATCTGTAGATCCAACCATTCATCACCAAATTTCAGGCAAAATCAAATGGAAAAAATAACCAGAAAACCCCCAAAAGGTAAAACGTTTTGGCTACTGCATAAATAAAACCTTCAAAAGTCCTATTAGACATTGGGGTAGTACCTATTAATCAATAATCCATGACATCTCCTCAATTCATTCAATTTTTATATTCTACTATATCTAAATAATTAACAATGAGGAGGAAATGATCATGAAGTTAATGATGATATCCATGGCATTCAATGTTGTTGATATCATATGCATTGGGGTCATACCTATTAATCAACAATCCATGGCATCTCCTCAATTCATTCAATTTTTATATTCTACTATATCGAAATAGTTAACAATGAGGAGGAAATGATCATGAAGTTAATGATGATATCCATGGCATTCAAAGTTGTTGATATCATATGCTTTTGATTTTGTTTTTTTATAAAAAAAAATCTAATTGATTTTGCATTCTCATATACAAAGAAACTAATCACCTTATCAAAGTAATTGTGAAAAAATTTAATATGCTTTTGATTTTTTATATTTTCAATAAATAAATTACAGATCATCCTAAAGCTTCATATGTTCAATAAATTGGTTCTTCATCATCCTAAAGCTCCCTTACATTTTTTATATTTTCAATAAATCAGTTGCTCATCATCTTGAAGTTTTATATATTTAATAAATTAGTTTCTCAACATTCTAAAGCTCCCTTATCGTTTCTCAACATTCTAAATCTCCCTTACAATGTCCAACATGTCTTTAAAAGTGCCCTCCTTGTCGCTGCCCTCGCCCATGACACATTTCTGAGTTGCAAAAATGTAAGCTTTGATGATGCTCCTGCATATACAATGCCTAATCTATTGTAATTGAGTTCTAATCTGCAAGTGCTATCAGGTAGGAAAATCACTCATTTTTTGATTCATGAGTGTCACGACATTGGTAGGGTTGATATGTAAACTGCCATGTAAACTCCACATTATCAGCTCATCATAATAGATCTTATAATATTATGAAATCTTAGACTCTGAGGACTAATTTTCCTTAGATCTCAGATTAAATTCCTAGCTTTACCTGAATTTATGAAAACAACTGAATACAAAAATGAAAGAACGAGAAAAAATATACACACCATCCACACGATTGAACACATGATTTATCCCAAGAAACCCAATAAGGGAGAAAACCCAAATAGAAGGTGAGGCCTATGCGTCGCTCTCTTTTCTTTAGTTATGGAAATCAAGTATAAAGAAAGAGCCACTCACTATGGAGTTTCCTTTAACATAGTTGGCATGAATGGTTGCTACAAAATCTCCTACCTTCTTTGTTATGGTCTCAAAATACCACTCCTTGGATGGTATGCTTAACTATGGAACAAGTACAATACAAAATAATGGAACCCCTTCTCCTCCTAGTGACCGAGCATTTAACATAGCCCAATAGTCGTCCATCGTTAGGGTTTTGACTTCCTCAACCCTTAATAAGTGATCAAGTTTGGACCTTCTAGAATATTCTTGAAATTCCACACGTGACTATCCCCATATGTGAGTGTAATGGGGGTTGATGTGGCATCCACTCATACCATGGTGGTCAACAAGGTATGTCAACTTGTGGGAGACATAACTTTTGCATACGAGCTCCGACTGAGGTGTTTTACGCATCGTTGGGAAGATCTTGGAGTGTAAAACATTTTTGAGGGTGTGTGCACAATTTATGGACATTATAACCCCAACAAATGTCATTTAATGCATCAAAATGGCTTCAGAACGTTCTAGACCCCATTTTTCCGAACTGGGACCTACCACAAAAATGGCCCTACAAGTTGATTCCTCCAATGTTTTCCAGCCAGGAAGTACCAAGATAAATGAAAAATTGTATAATGATCCAATTTGGATCGTAGCTCCCCATCTAGAGAGGTTTTTGGTCACAAAAATCTTTATTGAATGAGGTGAGGAAAATTTTCCTCTACCTTCTCCTTGGAGCATCATTTTGTTTTTCCTAGAAGTTGTCCTTTCAACCCAATCTACCAAAGGTCAAGATGCCCCTGTCTTGTAGTTCTTGACTTCCTCTGCAAAACTATGCCTCCTGCCAACTCTACCTAAGCATCTGGTGTTAAGTCATCTATGGTAGGTAGGAACTGCTCCTCCTCTTGATCCAACATGGAAGGCTCATAGAGTTTTAAATTATCCACATTCACTACTGAGTAAATGTGAATGTATGGGGGTAGAATAAGTCTATAGGCGTGATCTCCCACCTTTTCCAATACCTCAAATGAGACATACCATAGAGCCTTGATATTCTTACTAGGTCTCTAAAGTATTTCCTTATTCAGTTGTAACCAAGCTTTGTCTCCCACTTTGAATGATTTTTATGTTCTGTGTTGATCATGTTGTGCCTTGTACCTTTCCTGTGACTTCTTTAGTGTCTCATGTACATGCAAATGGATCTGTCTGCTCATTTTGACAAACTTATCTTCTTTCAATGCTTCTCCCATGGTGTCTTCCCTCACTCCTCCTTGTAGTCCATAAACAACATCCAAGGACGAAGGCGGAAAATACCCAAAATAAGTTTAAAAAGGGGACTTACCAGTAGCAGTTTTGACTACTCTATTATAAGAGTGTTTAATATAGATCATGTTTTCATCCCAAGTGTCAAGTCAGGCATTGGCACAAAACATAACTTCGTTGGTGTGTTTTACATTAACATGAAAGGTGAATAAATACAATGAGAATGACTATTGGTCTTCCTTAACAGATGACTCTTCCTATCACCTACAACTCTTCATATTTACATTATTATTGCAATAATGCAATCTCAAGGATTATGTGTCTAACATTTCCCCCTTAATCTGAAGGGGTGTTTGTGAGTCCAAGCATCATTCTGAACTTTTCAATTTTTTCTCTTCCAAGTGATTTGGTGAAGATGTCCATAATTTTCTCATCTATGGAACAATGTCTCGAGTGAATAGTTTTGGCCTCTACATGATATTGAATCAAGTGATACATTTTGTTGATGTGCTTAGTTCAATCATGGAATTTGGGATTCTTGGCCAACTTGATTGAAAAAGTATTTTCAACTAGAAGAGGAGTAGAGTTCACTTGTTTCTCTTGCCAATATTCAAGTATTTTCTTGAGCCACACAATCTCCATCATTGCTTATACAATTGCCACATATTCTACCTCTGTTGTGGAATCTGTTGGAATTGAATGTTTATGTGATCTTCGTGAGACAGTTGTTGATCCAAGACAAATGAGATAGCCTGAATTTAATACTCCATTTTTCGTATCCCCAACAAAGTTTAAATCACGATCAGGATGAATTCATCCACCTTAGAGTACCTGAGTCCAAAATCTTGAGTTCCTTTCAAGTATTTTAGAACTCTTTTGGCCACAGGCCAATGTCCTTCACAAGGTTTTTGCATGAACCTGGAAAGAATCCAAACAACAAATGAAATGTCTGGTCTAGTGGTAGTAACATAGAGAAGACTTCCCACAATTTGTTTATACTTGGTTGGATCCTCAAATTCATTCCCTTCTTTTGATGTGAGTTTCAAATTTTGTTCCATTGGAGTAGAAACATGATTGCACTCATCCATGCCAAACTTGTTCAACAGTTCTCCAATGTACTTATTTTGGGAGATAAATATGAACCTTGGATTTTGAATCACCTCAATGCCCAAATAGTAGTGAAGATGTCCCAAATCTATCATCTCGAATCCTTTCTTCAAATTTTTCTTTATGGATCCAATGTAGCTTTCATTGGCCCCTATTATCAACAAATCATCCACATATACTACAAGATATACAACATTTTTTCCAACTTTCTTGACAAACAAAGTTGCATCGTCAAGATTGAAATGCTTGAAATTCAATTTAAGAAGATGCTTAGTTAACTTTTCATACCATGCTCGTGATGCATGTTTCAAGCCATATAAGGATTTTATGAGCTTGCACACCTTATGTTATTGTCCCTTCACAACAAATCCTTCTTGATGAGACATGAAAACATTATCTTTCAAGTCTCCATTCAAGAAAGAAGTCTTCACATCCATTTGATGAATTTTCCATCCATTTTGTGTCGCCATGGAACATAGAGTCTGGATGGTAGCCCCTTTTGTTGTGGGGGAAAAAGTATCCTTGTAATCAACACCTTCTTTCTATGCAAATCCTTTTTCCATGAGCCTTACTTTGTGCTTGTCAAGTGAGTCGTCTGATCTGTACTTGTTCTTTAATACCCACTTGTAGGTGATTGGTTTGGTTCTGAATGGAGGATTCACCAACTTCCATGTCCCATTTTTAATGAAAGCATCATATTCCTTCTGCATGGATTCTTTCCATTCATCATGAGAAGTGGATTCTTCAAAGGAAGTTGGTTCAATATTAGTAGATAAATTCAAGAGGAAATTATGGAAATTATCTTCATTACCTCCATCTTGTCTTGAGGAAATTATGGTTGATGTCTTTCCGACCTCATCGGGATGAACACTTTCAAGTATTTGTGTGAGCCATTTTGGTGAAAACTTATAAGATGGTCCAGGTGGCTCAACTGATTGAGATGGTGTTGAGTTCTCATCAAGCCTCAATTTTTCAATCCTCTTGATCACATCATCCAAATGAACTTCTGGTTTTAATGAAGTGGTGGGAACTTCTTCATGTGAGGAAGATGGTGCTTCAAAAGAATATTCCATAGATCAACCCAATATAGGGATCCCCCCTTCAAGATGTGAAATCTCATAATCAAATTCATGATATGTCTTTACACGAGTGAATATGTTCATATGATCAAGCTTATGATTTATCTTTCAACAAGTATACCCAACACATCCTAGTGCAATCATCAATAAAAGACATGATATATTTATTTCCATTTGTAGAAGGAATAGGCATGGGGCTGCACAAATCCGAGTGAATCAGTTCAATTTTTCTACATGCTCTAGAAGTGGAATCGTGAAATGGTTGTTTTCTATGATTTCCAAGTATACACACATCACATTGGTTCAATTTTCTAGGAATAGTAGGCAAACCAGAAACACCATTATTTCTCAATAAACGAAGACTGCCATAATTTATATGGCCAAATATAGCATGCCACGAAAGACTTGATGACATTATACCTTCACTATAATGAGAGAGGTATGCAACATTTTGTGTATGGACAGATGTCTCATTCAGCTTCAACAGTCTTCCATCTTCCATTCCGGTTATAAAAAACATGTTGTGAAAATCCTTTTGTATTTCAACTTTTCCACCGATCATATGAACAGAGTATCCTTGTTGTTGGATGTTCACAAGGGACTACAAGCTCCTTTGTAGCTCAGGAAGATAGAGCACATTATGTAGAAGAAAATATGGGAATCAAGAAAACTTAAGTTTGAAGGTGCCCATTCACGACTGTTTGAGACTCAACTTATCTGCAAAAATACACTATGTCATCTACATTGTCATTGAATTCTTCGAATAAATCTCTTCAGAATGTCATGTGAGAGGTTGCACCTGTGTCAAGAAGCAATGCATATTCACAAGGACTATATGAAGTGTTAACTAAATATTCAATTACTCCTATATTGCAATGGGAAATAATGTAATGGGAATATTCAGGTGGATTACCTTTTGTTGGTTCTGAAGGTTTACCTTTGTCCTCTTTCTTATTTTTTATGTCTTCTTTGATCTTATCCCATGGAACTCTACATTCATCTGCTTCATGTGACCCATTATTTTTGCAACGGGTACAATGAAGATTGGATCTATCACCTTGGTTGTGTCTACCCCACTGCCTCTGGAAGTCTTTCTTCCACGTCCACATCCTATTATGTTGCTTTCTCCTCTGGAAGAATCATGTGGTTCACTCTTTTCATTTTTTCAAGGTACATTGTATCACCAGTTGAAGGGGTTTATTTATTTCCAAAGGCTTTCTCATGTTCTGCAACTTTCTCTAACAACTTGTCAAGTGTGATGTATTTCAAATGACCACTTTCTTGTAGCAATTCAATGTAGTGAGAATGTGTAGGGTAGAGGGGCTTAATGAAGACTATAGGAGAGAGATCTATCTTCAGTCTGGTGGCCTCAAAGTCATGCATTTTGGCTTTGATTTCTTAAGCTAAATCCATAGGGTCATCATTCTTCAACTCTAGGTTGAAGAGCTTCACCATTATTTGTATGAGTTCCAGTTCAGAGTGTGTGTCATACAAGTCATTCAATCTCTTCATGGAGCTATAAAAGTATTTAATAAAAGAAACATGATGACTCACCTCCTCACTTACTATCGCAGAGATCACAACATATTCCTTTTGGTCTTTGTCCTCCCATATGGCACATTCTTTGTTTGACGTCAGAATGGATGGTCTACTCCCTGGTCTGATACTCTTCGACATTGATTATGAGGTAGAAGATTCAAAGTATGATTTTTCTTCTTCTTCAGTGATTCTCATACCGCTATGAGGGATTGATACTGCTTCACAAATTCCTTTCCACGGGTCGTTGAATATCAATGTTCTTTTTATCTTCCTATACCATTCTCTGTAGTTATGTTTGCTAGTGTGCATCGTGCCGACAATGGAGATGAGAGAATGCAATTTCTACTACCTCAGTGTCACACCAAACTCAAGAAAGAATGAGAATCCTTCCTGATATCCAAGTAGTCCTATTTGTGAATAAATAAACACACACACCTTGGTCACATCATAATATCCATTACTTTATTAACTAAAATGTTTGGATACAAAATGGCAGCTAAAGGATTAAAATCCTTTATAAAAATGATTAACAAAGTAGCTTAAATATTTCAGAGAAAGCTCATATGTTCAAGCAGTTCAGTGAAGAAAATTTTCCCTCATAAGTGAAGGGTTACAGTTGCACTAGTTTCAGTGAAGCCACTCACACTTTGCTCACACAAATATAAGTGAAGTACCTTTTTGATTGAAGTAACTCACACAAGCTTGAACAAGAGTGAGGTCACAACCTTAGAAATGAAGACTCGCACTTGTTGAAGCAAGTGAACTCGAGCCATTTCATGGAAACATGTGCATTGTTCAAAGTATGTGCGACCTTAGCCACCCATGCATTCAACATTGATGCAAGTAGTCGAGTCTTGTCGGCTTCTTTGATACAAGAATGTTAGGGTTTAGATCGACGATGGGCTACATGAGTAATGAGGAGTGAGGTTATGGTCATGTAGGGTTTGGCTCCACTTTCAGTTCGACATGTATTTGAATGTTCAGGTGGATTACCACTGTCAACCTCGGTGTGGTCGACAAGGAAGCTAACCAAAGAGGAATGCATATTAGGGTTTGTGTTGAGGGTGGGGAGTGCAATAACAGGTGAGAGAAAAAGTAGGGTTTGGATACATACTAGGTTTAGGAATTTGAGCATTTTAGTTATTGAGTCATCTCTACATGTGGAAGGACGAGAGTAGGTTGTGATCAATGTGTGCGGAACCTGGAGAGAGGTGCACAAAAATGGAGAGAGTGACACCAAACAGATTTGTAGACTGACAGAGGAATGACCAAAGGATGTAGAAGAACTAGCAGGTGGACATTTTGTATTTGCAAGAGGAAAGGAAATGCGGGGGAATCAAATCATGGATTTATCCCTACTCTGATACCATTGTCAAACCATGCATTGGAAAAAATGTAACTCCACTGGTGTGTTTTTCATTAACATGAAAGGTGAATAAATACAATGAGAATGAATACTATTCTTTCTTAACAGGTGACTCTTCCTATCACCTACGACTCTTCATATTTACATTATTATTACAATAATGAAATCCCAAGGATTACGTGTCTAACACTGGGTCTTCAGATGATTCTGATTGTAACCCCTCAAATTTTGCACCAAAGGCATGTTGACTAAGTTATGTTTTCCCATCTATATGCGGATGGAATGATGTATATCTCTTCAAATTTGTGTCCATATTCTCCTAAAGTGTAGTCCAAAAGGCACTGAGAAATTTGGTATCCCTGTTTGAGATGATGCTCCTTGGTATCTGTTGGTGTGATTTTATGTTCAATAAATTGCAATAATTTAATATGTCAATATGGTTTCGTAATCAATAGAGTTGATGCAATATATGTGCCAATAATAGATAGGTTCTTATGCCT
>JASDQU010713614.1:27376-40629 GCA_032191745.1 Picea mariana | reverse complement strand
TGGGCAACCCTGAGGCTAGCCAGGGAGATTTGGAGAATCAACCAGTCTTGTGAGGTATTGACAAAAGTTAGAGGGAACATACAACCTCTGTGAGTCAAACCAAAAGTCAGGATGATCGAGATGCTATATGATCTTGTGAGCCAAGATGTAAGTCTAATGCAAAAGTCAGGGGGAATGTACCTATGTGAGCATAGACAGTCTAGTGCAAAAGTCAGGGGGAACGTACAACCTCTGTGAGCCTAGTCAAGCCTTGTGAGCTATGAGCAAAAGTCAAGGCATCTAGCAAAAGTTAGGTTTAATGTAAAATTCCTATTAGCTAGAAACAAACAATCTTCCTTATATTGCAAATGATGTAAATGTATTGATCTAGTGCGTTGGCACATGTAAAACTATCAACCATGAAGAAATTCGAATTGCCATGTATAAGAGTCAAGATGAATGAGTTGTTGAACTCAAGTTGTAAAAGGTCAAGTTGTAAAAGTCGAGTTGCATAAGTTGCATAAGTTGCACATTGCATGCATGCATGTCATGTGCATGCTGAGTTAGTTCGCATCCATGTCTAGTCAAGGTCGAGTTACATGTTGAGTTGGCATGCCATGCATTGCCAAGTCACAAGGGCGAGTTGTATTGCTAACTGAAGTCGAAGGCAAGTTCTAAATTCGAACTAAGTGAAGTCTCTTGTCCAAGTTCTATTTTGAGCTGAAGTTGAATTATGATAATCATGCAAACATGTTACTATTTCGAGCCCTCTCCCTCTTCCTCTCTATGCCTTTATATGTAGAGGTCGATGCTCATTCTTCACACAATGTTATGCAGTGTAAGGGTGATGGAGGAGAGGCAGTGTATCAGTCCAAAAGGCAGCAAAGGTACTCTGCTACATATCAATCCAAAAGGTCTGGTACATATCAGTTCAAAAGGCAACAAAAGTTCTCTGTAAACAATGTTGATATATATCAGCAGAAGGTAGCAAAAGAGTCCTAAGGTAGTGTATGAGTTCTGTTCCACAGTGTTGTTATTTAACAACATAATAGGACAGCTAAGTCTCTCTACTTTTACAAGTCACACAGTCAGGTCAAAGTAGTTTTGGCAAGCTCTTTAAGAGCAAAATTTCATGGTGGATTTTTGTAAGCGATCATACTTTATATTTGCAATAAAGGAGATTGTTTGCTGGGGTTTTTCTCCCTGTATAGGGTTTCCCCAGGGTACATGTGTTGTGAATTTTCATGATGGTAAATCGATGGTTATTGCTGTTCTGGTTTATGAATTATATTAAGTTAAGTACAATCAGAATTTAAAGAAGTACTTACAGATCTTAAATCAAGCTCGTAATTTAACAAACCCCTTATTACTCCTCTCGCCTCATTCGGGAAGCTCTTGAAATTGAAAAACATCCTAATAATTTTAATTGCGAAGATGGCTACAAACTTAGCCAATCTTGGAAACCCACCATTCACCACCTGGATCTTTAAGCTTCAGGTTATTTGTCATTATTCTATTTCCATTCTATTCCTCCCCCCTTTTTATCTTCTCGCTTGACTTCGGTTCCTCGCAATCTAATTGTTCCCACTGTTTCATCATTTCACAATCTAATTGTTCCCTCAGTTTCATCATTTCCACCTTGCGAAAGCCTTCTTAATTCTTTATGTTCTCTTTATCTTTAGTTCTTTGTGTTCTCTTTGCCTTTTCTAATTAATTTCTTTACTTTATTATCTTCATTCTATGTGGTTTCTCTATCTATTCTAATTAATTCCTTTACATTATTATCTTCATCATTGCCTCATATCAACCCCCTTTTTTCATTTATCCCAAAATCTTATTATTTTCATCATTAATCTACTCAATGACTCTTAATACTATATTAAGCTCCATAATTTAATATATTTCTTAATGACTAATTTGAATACGTGAATACTTTATTAATTAACTATTATGAATTCTTGTAAATTTTACTAATCTATTATTCTCACAACTTAATATCTTCTTTCAATGGACAATTTTAATACTTCATTATTTTATTTATCTCAACAACTCTTTCATTTTAATTTTTACCAATTTTGAATATTTTATCTCAATGACCAATTTGACTTCATCAATCATCTCTCTTTGTAATCCTCGTTCCTCCCTTCAACGATCATTTATCCTTTTTTCATTTATCCCAAAATCTTATTATTTCCATCATTAATCTACTCAATGACTCTTAATACTTTATTAAGCTCCATAATTCAATATATTTCTTAACGACTAATTTGAATACGTGAATACTTTATTAATTAACTATTATGAATTCTTATAACTATTACTAATCTATTATTCTCACAACTTAATATCTTCTTTCAATGGACAATTTAAATACTTCATTATTTTATTTATCTCAACAAGTCTTTCATTTTAATTTTTACCAATTTTGAATATTTTATCTCAACGGTCAATTTTGAATATTTTATCTCAACGACCAATTTGACTTCATCAATCATCTCTCTTCGTAATCCTCATTCCACCCTTCAACGATCATTTGCCTATCCTACTCTTTAAATACATTCCTCAACACTCTTTTCCAACATATTAGCTTCTTTGTCCCTGATGATGGGTGGCGTGTCCACTCGAAACGTTGGATGTTTCAAAACCACACACACAATTTTTATCCAGAAGATTTTCTAACAAGGTAAATATTAGACAATGTTATTAGAACTGGATTGAAATGGGTTGAATCGTTTTCTCCAATTGGCTCTAAGGGGTTTCTGGTCAGACTGTCCATTCAAACTGGAAATAGTCGGTTTTGCATGGAATTGATTGGATCTAGTTTGAAACTTTGAATTGACCAGTTATGTGCAAAACTTGCCGATTCCATACAACATCGTATGAGCGCTCACGGGCCGACTAAATTCACCTAAAAATCAAAATTAAAAAAAAACCAAAATCTAAAACCCTCAACCTAATCTAAAACCCGAAACTTTGCATATTTGTGTCTAATGGTTTGGATTTGCATGGAAATATTGTTAGTTTTTGGGGTAGCTCAGACAAGTACTTCCCCATTGGCGGTGCCTGGCATGTGGAGGTGTTCGAGCAACACTCTCTGGATCGTTAAAGTGGTTTTTATGTAATGACTAAAGTGACTTTTGTAAGGTTGACTGACTTAAGTGATTTAAGTCATCTCAACGAAAGATTAAGTCGTGACCATTAGATCGTGAGATCCAAGATCTAATTTTGGCCATTGAGATCTAGGGTTAGGGTTTTAGTCATTAGGGGATTATAAAAGTAGATCTAAGGAGAGTGAGAGACACAGTGAGTGCATAGGAGCAAGAGGGAGTCTTGCTCATGTACTTGTGTCTGAGTGGGCAGGGTTGAGGAAGTGTGCATAGGGGCAACGAGGGAGATAATGGCCAGGTGGGCTAGGCTATCTGTTGCAACATTGTATTCCTTTGATGTGCCATTATCCCAGGACAGGAGCCCAGGATATTTAGCAATAAAATCAAACTCAGAACTGGTTTTCCTGCAAGGGTTTTTCCAGGGGTATTTACCCGAATATCTTATGCAATGTGATTGGTTTCTGTGTTGTTAATGCTTCTGCTGTTTAGTTAAAACCCAGTTGTGCTTTTAATTAATGAAGTGTTTTCATTTGAGATTATTAGCCTCGTGCTGGGTTCTGAAAATTAACATGGTATTGGAGCTCCGACTCTGAGAAGCTAAACCAGATTGCGAAGGATCGAGATATTGCAACAAGGAATTTTCTAACTACAGGTCTGGGGGAATTGTTAGTTGTAGGGGTAAGGAAAATAAAAAAGGGGAGTCAACCGTACGACGTATGGATTGACCATACGACTACAGTAACAACTTTGGTCGAGTGTGCTGAGATTGTTGTCGTAGAGCCTCAATTACCGACTGTTGTGGTCAGAAGTGGAAATGGTTGTGGGCTGAGAGTAGAAGCCAAAGGATCGAGCAGTGGAGGTGGTCGAGGTAGGCCGTGGAGCAACCACAAGCCATAGTCACAACTACCAACAAGGAGTTGTGAGTGGGTGTGGCACATGGGTGTAGAAGAGCTGTAGGCGCACACGGGTTGACAGAAGGAGGCACGCCAGGGGCGACGGATCTAAGAGGGAGCCACTAGTTGAAGGCTGCAACAGCCAGTTGCAGATCAGTCGATCATCGAGTGCTGGAGGCAGCAGTCGCGCGTGGTTGAGGACGACATCCCGACAGAGGTTCTGTGGAGTTGGGATTGCAACAACGCGTGCATATGTAGCTGGGAGCTGCCGACAGGTGCAATCAACTACAGACGCACGAGGAGCTGCACACAGAAGACGACGAAGGCAGAGGATAGTGCTGCAAGTACTGGGCACGTAAGGTGGAGTGACTGAGGAGCGATGAAAGGTGCGTATGCTGGGAGAAATCTGGAGTAAGTAGTCGCCAATCGAAGGTGGTCAGTCGTGTGAGCACTGGGTGTGTAGTTCGGATGCACGAAGTTGTAGAAAAGGGTGATGGGGTTGAGGAACAACCGACCATCGCCAAGCAACAAGCCAACCACCGAAGCAACTAGTCGCTGCAGCAGCAAAGCCGACATAAGGTGTGAGGAGTGCTGTGGGTGTTAAAGCATGTGCTAGCAGCGAACGTGGACAACGCACTGGTCGGGCGACAGAGCAAAGGAGCCGCCAAGCCAAAAATCGCTAAGTAGAGGTGCAGGCTGAGGGGTGTACACGCAGAGTGGAGGGCGAACTCGTGAGAGCGTTGGGAATTTGCACGTGAGGCAACTCAGTCGCTAACCCATAATAGCCGCCGGAAAGAGCCAACAAGCCGCAGAATAGATCGGGAGCAGCCAACCAGGCCCAGAAAATCGCCGGGTAGTCGTAGAGAGTGCGAGCAGGTCCGGAAAGTAAGTAGACTGCCTAGAAATTTTCGGGTAGCCAGCTAGTAGAGTCGGGCAACGCCCAGAAAGGGCTCTGGGCAACAGCGAGAGGTTGTGGGTAGCCTCGAGCAACCTTAGGTAGGGGTCTGGGCAGTGGGCAACATGGGTTCGGGCAGTGGGAAGCAGGACTAGGTAGTAGGTCTAGGAGGCCAAATTTGAAAAGGTTGTTGAGATGCAATGTTGGATCATCTCGCCATATAACGAGAATGAGGTCGATGTTCCTTGGTGTTTCAGAGACGGTCTCAGACTTGCATGTGGGCAGTGGGGTCGACATCATGCATGCAGTGAAAAGGGTTGGATGGGTCAGATTCCAGCTTGAGTCAGGTGGTTCTCTGGAGGTGGCAGGAGTGATGTATGTCCCATGGATGAAGTTGCTCTCAGTATTAGCCTTGGAGGACATGGGGTATGCGGTTATGTTCGAGGATGGATAAGTACTCATACGCTCAAAGGGAGCAGATACCCAGGATGTAGCAGTGAGGCTTGGCATTAGGGAGGGTATGATATACAAGTTGTCGGGACAGCCTGTGTGTGGGTCCAAGGGGATCTTGGATCCTAGATCAGATCAGAGTGCAGTGGAGGTAGCCGGAAGGTCTTCCAGTGTAGAGGGAGCAACTATAACAACAACAGAGGTGATGGGGTCAATGATTGATCCAGGAGGAGGTTCTTCTAGAAGTACCTTCCTCGCTAAGAGGAAGTGTTAGCTTTTGGGGTAACTCGGATAGATACTTCTGCATTAGCGGTGCCTGGCATGTGGAGGTGTCCGAGCGATTCTCTCTAGATTGTTAAAGTGACTTTTATGTAATGATTTAAGTGACTTTTGTAAGGTTGAGTGACTTAAGTGATTTAAGTCATCTCAACGAAAGTTTAAGTCGTGACCGTTAGATTGTGAGATCCGAGATCTAATCTTGGCCATTGAGATCTAGGGTTAGGTTTTTAGTCATTAGGGGATTATAAAAGCAGATCTAAGGAGAGTGAGAGACACGATGAGTGCATAGGAGCAAGAGGGAGTCTTGCTCATGTACTTGTGTTTAAGTGGGCAGGGTTGAGGAAGTGTGCATAGGGGCAGCGAGGGAGATAGTAACCAGGTGGGCTAGGCTATTTGCTGCAGCATTGTATTCCTCTGATGGGCCATCATCCCAGGATGGGAGCCTAGGATTTTTAGCAATAAAATCAAACTCAGATCTGGTTTTCCCGCAAGGGTTTTTCTAGGGGTATTTACCTGAATATCTTTTGCAATGTGATTGGTTTCTGCATTGTTAATGCTTCCGTTGTTTAGTTAAAACTCAGTTGTGCTTTTAATTAATGAAGTGTTTTCATTTGAGATTATTAGCCTGGTGCTGTGTTCTGAAAATTAACAAATATATATATATATATATATATATATGTTTTGAAAAATATGTCTTATATTTACAAAAGGTCACACAAAAGATGGAAGGGTATATAAAATGGACATCATAACCTCTTCCTTAGAGCAGCTAATGCTGAAATAGAATTAGAATAATTTGTGGGATCCAAAGATTGGGCATCTTTGATCAATTGAGCAACCTTAGCTAGGAGCTAATGGTGTACCTCATCCCTTCACAAATAACAAAAGGTAGACAGAGAGCTCAAGTCATGATAAAAAAAGCGTTACACCTAAGTTTCCAAAGAATAAATAAGGTCGATATCCTCGGGAAATACCATATTCCTGCGAATGCAAAACAAAGTTGTGAGTGATTATCTCCAAACAAGAAGGAGCGCCATTGAATCTTGTCCTGAAGCAATACTGAATACTGATCCTTAAGATACCTCCAACACCGTTTGACAAACTGACAATCCCAAAAGAGATACTTCACTATGGTTGGTAGACCTCTTTGAAGATGCCTGGAAGTGTAGAAATGACAACATTCCTTTCCCCTGGTTCATGTGTGGAGTATACTGGGCAAGAGCCATCTCGCTGCTATTATAGCTGATCTAGTTCATGTTGTTGTTAAGTGCTACAATTCACAACACAACACCCATGGGGCTAACACATGCAATGCGCACTTGACTGCTAATTTGATAAGGATCATATTCCAAATCCCAAGTCAGACGAGGAATACAACACTATCCATCATCCAAATTGGGAGGATCCAGAAAGATTGCACCATGGGAATGGTAGTAGAGATCATGGAAAGGGGGTGAGAGCCCAGAACACATTTTTTGTTTCTTGAACATAGAGTACAAGAAACATAGGATGGAAAGTAGTTTCTGGAATTTGAGGTACTTGCACATCTGGCGGTTATAGTAAAGAATGATAAAATTTCTCTATACTGTCACTCTAGAGCATTACGTTGCTTGAAGAAGAAATATGCAGCAGCCAATTTGCTTGCATGTTTGAGTTTTAAAAATTTAAGAGTATAACATTCAGGCTTCACTTGGATTTTAGACACTCTCAATGATGGTTTTTAAATTTATTTAACTTGTAATTAATGTTATGGACACATTTGAATAGAAATCCTTGGGTGCTATTTTATAATTATATTTTTTTCATGAATTGTCATTTAATACGAGGAAATTGGAGGGTGATTCTACCAAGGCACATGCTTCAAACGCTTCTCCTATGTTATGAATTGCTCTGATGGATTTTCTGCAGGTTGCTTCTTTTTTGTTTCTTTCTTGCGATTCAATCTCTTAATTATATCAATTTATTTGGGTACATATGTTTTCTAGGAGTACCTCATCATCTTCTTGGTACAATCAATTCCAATGTCAGCTTCACATCAAAGGACTTCCGTGACATGGCTATTCCTGTAAGTTATGCAGTGATCGATTTTGCCGAGAAGACTCATCTGTATGCCTCTTCTTAATACTTTTATTGATTTGACATATTCTCAAGGAGAGTGTGTCTTACCTTTTGGGGAGCTTGCAATGGAATATGGTCTTATTTATTCAGAATGCATGCCATATTTGAGCCTTTTTGATTTGTGTGTTGATTTTCATTTAAATGTAAATAATGTTTTTGATGCCAATCTCTACATAGCCTTTTTACATCATAAAGTTGATTAGGAATGGTGTTTTCCATCTAGATATCATGTTTTCCAATTTAGTTAGATTCATTGTTTCTTTATTTCTAAGTTTCTTGCTAGCCTACAGCAATGCATATTCAAGAAAGATAAACGATTAAAAGCATAAAAGCTTACGAGGTTATTTGGAGAAGCATGCAAACTTAAGAAGTGTCTTTGAACATTCTCTCAATATAGCGGCATGTATAACTGCATCTATTGTAATGGTTATTCTTATCATTCCACAATTTCATATTGTTCGTATCTTTGAAAGGAAAACACATCTCCCTTCAAAAACAATTCTTTTTATCTTGAGATTCATGCTGTGTTTGTGTTTTACCAGATTATTGATTCAATCATCTCCCGGAAGCGCTTGCCTATCATTGTTGGTGGTACAAACTACTATGTACAGGTGTGTGAGCTGGAATATCATAAACCATGAACATTTGATAAGCATCAGTGCCTAAAAAACCAAAATAAATGTTTTGTTTTTTGAACAGTTAGTCCTAAAACGCAGAAACATAATCATTCCGTTGCCTGGGGTTATTGACAATAGCAGTTACATGAAGTACAATTTGAGAATGATTAAAAGGACGTTGACCTGTTTCCATGCTGTTAAATATCTGCATTCGTATTCATCCGGGGTGATATCCAGGGTTATGAGGGGGGACTTGTCAATGAAACTACCTTGTACGAATTATGCTCACCCTTGGTATGGCTAATTCAACCTGCTAGTTAGCGTAATGTCAAATCGTAGTATACGTAATACTAATATAATATATGTTAATTATTTATTATTATAACCATACACAGGGTTGCATCCTTCACTATTAATTAATATAAACATGTACTTTCTTAATACTTTTCACCATCTCACCTCTTATCAACTATTTAATATTTTACCAGTACCAATATGATTACTTGATTTCTCATACTCACAAGTAACATCCATAACGTTTGTTACAAGTTATGTAATTAGTATATACTATTATTTTAGTATTAGGTTTATTACATGAGTCTATTCTATAAACATAGTTGGAATCTATCAGCAGTTGTCCCAGATAGGAGGTATCCAATTCCATGATCTGGACTCTGGAGTATGATCTGAATGCACTTCAACCCCTCAATCAGGTATTCACAACCAAGCAATCGAGCTTCTGAAGTGGAGATGAGTTGTATGGAGTTAGTGATATGAAATAGTAGATTCCCCTTTTAGTCCTAATGCTGATGCAAATAACACGTTGATCTGATTTGAAGTTAGTGTTTGGAAATTCAAGCGTCAGATTTTGATTGGGTGCATCTTAGAAAACAGAGGCGTTGGGATGGTCTTAGAGAGATAGGTTTTATCAAATACAGTTTTGTATGAACTTAGGTTTTTCATTTGAAAATTATGATTATAGTGTAGAAAAGTGGGAAATTTTGTTGCAGGGGCATACTTGTTATTTCAATTTGTAATGGTATCATAAAGATAGGTGCATTTTTAAGAGCTATTGTTGGAGTTCTAATTTTTTGAAGGTAGATATCAATAAAAGAAAGCTGTTTTCATTGATTAGCTATTTTCACTGGATCAGTAGTTGAAAAAAGTTAGAGTCGAAATCTCTATTTAATTGGCTGGATTATATTCTGTGTTAGGCAGAGAAATTACAAGATATAATATAATGATTAAGACATCAGTGGAAAAACTGTCTTGGTGCAACAGCAGGTTTATCTCTATAATTATGTATTGTTTTTGTGCTAGAAGTTCTTTCATTGCATTTGTTTGAGGTCTGGATAATGGAATGAACCCTAATTATGGAAATGCACTTGCAAACATCAATATCCAATTCGGAACTTGAATAGACAAATCAAGAAAAAATTGGGTTAGAAACATAAACACAAATAATAGACCCTAATTTAGGTGAATAGCAATGCCTGTCCAAATTGCACTGGATATTTGTTGTCAATTTTAGCAACATTCAAAATGGGCACTAGCATGGGTTGTCTATGTATTCTGGTTTGAATGTCCTCCTTTTTTCTTCCCTCAAAAGCTTCAAGTGTCCATTTGGACCTGCAGAAAAATGGACCTAAAGACAATTGTACACAATGGCTGTGAAATCTAATGGTGGACTGTATTAAGCAATTCAAATATGTCACACTCAGAAATTATCATGGCAAATTCTCACAATTAGATAAAATATTGGAGTGAAAAGGGGTAATGTCCTGTATTAACTTCTCACCAGAAATGTAAGAATACAATACAGCTTATCTCTCAAATTGGGATGGAGAGCTTCTTGGCTTTATGCAGGCACAGGAATATGTAACCGACAATAGTGTTAAATTTTCAATGAGCTATGGTTCATGTATTCTCTTTTAAATTTTCTGTTAACTATTACTTGAACCATAACTACTGCAGCAAACCAAGATCACAAGAAGAATAACCATGCACAAGTACAGAAGAAGTATCCTAGGAAACCCTTCTCAACAAAGGAAGAAAACCCAGCCAATCCTTTGCTATATTCCTCAAGAGAAAGACCTCCCACACCATCACCAAACCTAACACACAAGAGGGTGCTGTAATTCTTATAATTTTAGACCACAACTTCTGAAATCATGAGATGACACAATGATAAGTGTGTTTCCTCAATGGGTATTCACCTTTATTTATATAAGATTTGTCACATCAAATGATGTGTCTATTGGCACAATAGGGACGACCTCAATAACTCAAAATATAATTAATAATTACCATATTAATTATCTTTTACATTAAGGTGGGGCTGACCTGTACCCTTTACATTACAAATAGGGTTACATGTAAGTTTGACTCTTGAACAATATAGCAAGAGATCTCATACACCCACTAGTGCTCAGCCACTAGGGGCACATCCATAGGGATGTCCATATCTCTGGCTCACTGCATTATACAGAAGAACCACTCTCACTAGTGCTCAGCCACTAGGATCACGTTCACCTGTGCTCGTCCACAGGCACGTCCACTCAACAGATCTTCTTTCCCACTGCATTACACAGTAGAGTCATCTGGAGTCCATCATCAACTCTCTGCTTAGAGGAGGCTAATACATCATCTTCATCTCTGTCTCATGACGATGCACCCTGTTAGTAACATTACTCGTCCGAAGCGCAAGAGCGATCAGGTCTGCAAGTGTCGCGATGAGCGTCGAGCGCAGCTCACAGAAGAAATCTATTTCGGGCTTAAATCGAGCGAGCGAGCAGTCTGATTTTAACGATCAGGATTCATCCAAAGGGACAGATCAACGGTTGGTAGGAAATCGCGGTTAGCGAAGTTGCGCGGAGGTTAGCGCAATGGATAGCGTCCATATTTTGTGCAGGGATGGAGGGCAGCCGTTCATACCAAAGGACGCGTGGCACGAGATCTGGTCACGTTCGCTTTTCGATAGTCGCGAGTTCAAAGGGTGAAGGTTTTATGTCATTGTACATCTCGAAACCCCGAACCCCGAAGTGTCGATAGTGCCCAAAGTCGGGCCCGCAGTAGCAAGGAGCAGCTCCCTCATATCCCCGATGTGCGAAGTAACGAGAGCGTCCAGGACCTGGGGCCTACAACAACGTTGGGTGAGTTTAGGACCGTCAGATTTGAAGGACGCGTGGCGCCCAATTGAGCCGTCTCGACGTTTCGCCCATCGCAACTATGATAAGCAAGGATCAACTCCTTCCTATTCGCGAACGCTGAAAGCCCCTATGGGAATAAAAGCAGGGTCACGGTCCGTGGTCACTTGGGAAATAAAAGAGCTAAGCAAAAGGGGCCAAAAGCGTCGAGTCCAGTTGCCGAAAGGATCATCTCGATTTCTAGGGCCATCGGATACGATTTCGCTCCTGGTTTTCGCTTGGAGTAAATGAAGGCAAGAACGGGTGGTTGAAACCTCCTTTCATTCATTGAGTGTGAGGTATGGAGGGTCTGGCAAGCGGTCTGCTCGAAGGAGTTCTGTGTACTGTTTTTTTCAAAGAAGCCATGCCGAAGTCCTTGATTAGACAGAGAAGTCTGCACACGCCATTTTGGCCTTTAATGTTTCAACTACCTCCCCTGCAAAGGCCATGCGAAGTTAAGGAGACGTCTGACGAAGGACTTCCGCCCGAAGATCGATTGAAGAGATGCTACGCCTTGGAGGGCGAGCGCGCCTCTGTTGGGCAAATCTGCCCAAGTATATGTACTCAGTTTTTGCATTTTGGAGGGTATCGATGGTTGAGCAAAGCTCCCGATTGTAAAGTTTTGATGAAGCGCTGGTCGCTCTGGTTAATGTATAAGGCATTTGAGATTTCTTACTTTATGGACGTGAGTTTCTTTTCCATCTCTTTGTATACTGTGTTAGAACAGCTTGGAATTGGAGGATCCAATCGAGTTGTAGCTGTTATAGGATGATGTAGGTTGGATCACTGTAACAGTTACATGGTTTCTAATCGGTTCCTGTGATTTTCTTAGCGCTGAATGACTTGGAATTGAAGGATTCAGTCAAGTCACCCCTCAGCTCCTTGAAGCTCTAGACCAAGAGGATCTTGGCTTCTGAGTTTTTCATCCTCAAGCTTCCGAAGGCCTGTCGCTCGAGGCAGTCTTACTCACCCTCTCACAAGTCTTCCATCTACCACCCTTTAATCATCTACTGACGGAAGTTGGATCGAGACCTCCCTTGCTTTCTACATGCCGGGCCTAGTTTCCTGAGTTAAAGCTATATCATCTTGAGTCTTTATCCATTTGATCACCCCATTAAACAAATCGTGACATAAAACTGATGGGTGTTGGGCTCTGCTCCTGCTAGCAATCCAGGAGTGACTTCTGGCGCCGTTGCCGGGGACGAAGTTGAAAATTTTCCCCGGGATTGAACGACATTGAGCCTCTGATTCTGAAGGTGCATCGGGTATCAGAGCCTTTGAAGATTGCTATTGTGCACCTGGCGACTCCATTGTGACGACTCCACTGTGGCGAACCTGCCGTGTTAATTGTGGCTTTCAGAGGTAGACACACGCGGTCTCATCCACAACTGCCTCTAGCTACACCTGAAATTGATCCAGAGGTGGTTCTCAGGAAAGGAAAGGCCTCTGAAGAGGAAGCTTCCACCGCCGAACTAGGTAATCCGCTATCTCCTTCTGTAGGAGCTCCATTTTCTCCTCCTCAGTCTCCTAATAGACCTCGTTCCGAGGTTTCCCGTTTCCTGAATTTTGGGAGTGTTCCTGCTGAATTTTCCCCTCCTAGTCTGGGATTGGAGGGAGAAATCCTTGTCACTCCCCTCTCCTTTGAAGTTGTAGCTTGGCGTAGACCCAGGACTACAGAAGATTTCCCCACCCCTATATTTACTACTCCTCCTCTTGTTACTGTTACTACT
>JASDQU010713613.1:7202-29007 GCA_032191745.1 Picea mariana | reverse complement strand
ACCAAATTTGTGTGGCATTATTGAAATTAATACCAATGAATCCCAAAATCAAATGAAGGATATTTCCATGGACATCTCTAAAGTCACCCTCAAAACCATTAGGACATGGATTTTTCCTTTAGAGGCCCATCAAAGTTCAATTTGATTAAACCCATTGAAGGAGGGGTGGTACGGGGAATTGAATATTTGGGAGGTAGAATAGGAGGGGAAGAAGGAATTGTTAGGAAAGAAGGTGGAAGCCAAGAAACACAGAGGCACTTTTCCCAATCACCACATTTAAAGGCATCAACATACCATTTTAAATGGATTCATGAATATTATGATGGATCTTGGACCAAAAAAAAGGGAGAGTGAGGATTTCATCTTTAAAGATACGTTGATTATACTATGTCTAGATTTCCCATAAGGAAAAACCAAGTAAGAGATTCCAAATACTATTTAAGATAGGATTATTAAATCCTTGAGATCTCCAAGAAGAAATTAAGTGGTGAACTGAAGAAACATGTCTATTAGATAGTGTGAAGGAGAGGTTGCCTTTAGTCCAGCTTGAATGACTAAAATAGTAAGATTTTAAGAGGTGCTCGAGGGATTCTCCATCTTTATGACATAGAGGCAAAGGCCAGGGTTAAAAAAAACTCTTGGAAGGAGGTGATTCTAAGTGAGGATCCTACCATGAGTAAACAATCAAAGAAAGGTGGCCACCTTAGGCCATAAATTGATTTTCTATATCTTACGATATAGATGATCTGAGCGGAGGGCGAAATGTTAAGCTAGGAGGGAGTAGGATTCCTTCCAGTTAAGGAGACCAGTTGTTTGATAGCCCCATCAACGTTTGTATGCAAAAGAATAGAACTCTATTTTCCTTTGGAGTAAGTTATTTTGTAGAGAGACTAGCTGTTGACAATTGCCAAGAGGTGCCTTAAGAGAAAGGAAAGATGGATTGGAGTGGAGATTGGGTAGATGTTTCCTTGATATTGTTGGAGAGGTGCCTTAAGAGAAAGGAAAGATGGATTGGAGTGGAGATTGGGTAGATGTTTCCAAGATTTATCCAAAAATAGAGATGATTTATCATATTTTATCTCCCATAAGTTATTATCATGGATCAGTGATTTGTTTTTCCATGTCATGTTCCAAATTATGGAACCTGGTTAAGATACGTACTAACATTATGATGTAGTCTTTATGATTAACATTGTGAGCATATTTGTATTGTGAGAGCTTGCACCAGGGCTCTCCTTTATTTTGAAGCTATCTCCACTAAGTCTTTGCACCCACTGAATGGTTAAGAATATCATGGTCTCTTAATCCTAGACCTCCCTTGAGATTGGGGAGACATATATTGTTCCAGTCCACTTATTAGTCCCTGACGTAGGCATAAAGGGACTATAGCGATCGATAATTCATTGACCTCATATTACTTTTTCCTTTGACCACAAATATTTCCATATTATCTATTGTTGGAACTAGGGAACTAAAATCATAGATTTTTATATAATAAAAAGTAACATATATGTCTTGATATGATTGGACAACGGATTGCAGGTCTTATTGTTGACTTCTCTATTCCCAATGTTATATATATTGGCATATCCAAAGTATTTGATCGTATATGGTATTTTTGAATCACATATTTTCTTATGCATTGCTGGAAGGTGGATTAATGCTAGCATTAGTTAGAATGTTTTCCTTATCATTTTCTGTCAGCTAAATTTATGCCAATGTTTGATATGATAGCATATCCAAAGCTTGTATTTTGAATATATTCTCTACAGTTCGAACTATTGTTACATAAATTATAGTAAAATTATTTTGCTACGTTAGAGACCTATGACATTGCATTTTCTCTTAAATGTTTATAGAGCATTTCTGACAGAATTAAATGTTTACCTAATAGGATTGGTAGCGTTGAATGTTTACTTAGCAGGCCTCTTACAATACATTTTCTTCCATTTTTTTATTTTATATGCAATGTTCTCTGCAATCAATTTGGGCAATATTGTGCTTCAACAAAATTGTTGCTTCACTAGTCCATGCTTGCTTCTTGCATCTACACTGATTTATTATTTGCCTCTTGTTGTTGTTCTTGTTTGTATGTTCATCTTATTGGATTTTGCACGTTTGGGGTTTTGCAACCATGATTGGAACTGCGGAATTCCTGGTGGACTGGTTGTCACTTTCTTCTTTGTTTGTTGGATGTTGTTTATTGTTGTTTGATTCGACTTTTTAGGGTTCGGGTCCTGCAGCTGCAGTTGGGCCTTTTGGTGGTTCTTAATTGGTTTCTCGTTTGTTTCTTTCTCTTATTTGCGTAAGGTTTGAAATGTTGGGGTGTTGCATCTCTAGTTGGATCTGTTGTTACATTGTTTTGTAGTTGACTGCCCATAAAATACTATTAAGGTAAAATAACATACAAAAATTTGCATTCGATGCAAATTGCATATGTTTGTCTTGTTGCAGTTTGCACGTTTGGGGTTCTGCAACTGCAATTGGAACTGCATCATTCCTAGTGGACTGATTGTTGCTTGCTTCTTTGTACGTTAGATGTTTTTTCTTGTTGTTTGATTTGAATTTGGAGGTTTCGGGTCCTACGGCTACAGTTGGGCCTTTTGGTGCTTCTTAACTCGATTGTTATTTTTTTCTTGCTCTTTTTTGCCTAAGGTTTGCAATGTTGGGGTGTTGCATCCATAGTTGGATATGTTGTTACATTGATTTGCAGTTGGTGCCCCATAAAGTACTATTAAGATAAAATAACATACAAAATTTTGTAGTCAATGTAAATTGCTTCTCTTCCACCTTCAACTAGGGTTTGTCGGCCTCAAACTATATTTCATAGCTAGTGATGTTTTTTCCATGGTTTATGTCTTATTTTGGTTTCATAGTTATGAGAGTAAGTTTTGTTGTGTGAGCGATATAGTTGTTCTCTCCCTTTTTTTTACGCATGGAAGATGTGTTTATTCTTCTATCCTTTCTCACCTTTATGTGCTCAGGGGTTCTCGGTGTGGAAAACTGACAAATCGTTATCAACCGACCGTCGTTCATTTTCATACTTAGCAAATTTTATGGACGTGGCTTCACGGATAGGTGTTATCGAACTATGGTAGCTCATGTTCGGTGTATACATCTTGCACCTAGAACTTATGTGCTCTAAAATTCGACTCCACACTCCTCGAACTTGCAACTGTTCCTCCACCTGCGATGAGTTTGTCTATCTAACCTACATTTCCATACGTAGTTGAGTTTTCAAAGTTTGGCAGTTTGACGCCTTTCTGAGTTCAGAAAATTTTAAAATCATTTGTCGCTCCCCTCCATGCCTACTACCTTCTGCCATTCCCAATAGACATTAATTATGCTTTCAAAAGTCACTACCAACCAAACAGGTTCAAAAATATTTCCTTTAATACGTGGAAAGATCGAGGACATTTCCCATTAAAATGAATAGACAACTAAACATTATGGGATCTCGTAATTTCTTTTGCCTGCATTTTGAATTTGCTATAGNCTTTCAAAAGTCACTACCAACCAAACAGGTTCAAAAATATTTCCTTTAATACGTGGAAAGATCGAGGACATTTCCCATTAAAATGAATAGACAGCTAAACATTATGGGATCTCGTAATTTCTTTTGCCTGCATTTTGAATTTGCTATATATATATATATATATATATATATATATATATATATATTGGCTCTTTTAGTTTTTTAAAGGCTTCATCATAGTAACCGTGCAGTACCGTACTAGCTCGTTGTCATCCATGAATGTGTCACCCACAGAGGCCTTGACATCATGTCCCTCTTTAAAATTGTGCATATGTTAGATGTCATATTTGAGAATCTATTAGGATATGGGAATGTTAATACGTGGTATTAGTCATTATTCAACTCACATATTCAAAAAGATTGGCATTAATAAGAGAAAATATCAAGAACATCTGTCATTAAAATGAATTAACCCAAAATCTATGGAAGATCATATTGTCATCCTCCATCATTGCTTTTAAATACCTATTGGCATTTCTCTCCATCATCAAAGAGTTGGGCTTTAGAGTGCCTTCATTCTCATGTTTTTGTTCATGGACATGTAAGACAACTTAGATATGCGATGGAGGCCCAAATGAAAGAAGAGAGTTTTTTTTGTGTGACTTGAGCTTTGAGCCAAAAAAAGAAATATGTTATCCAACAAAAGCTCAGACAAGGGGGAAAAAAGGAACAAGTATCTTTTGGTTGTAGTTCTTCCTATATTCGATGCTTTGGTTGGTTGAAAATCCTGCCTAGAGATTTGTTTTTTGATCTTCTTTGTTTTCTTGTTGGGAGTTGTAATGGATTTTCAGGTCACATGCAAAATTCTTCTTCGTTGAAGTATATAGTTTCTTCCAACAACAAAGATTTGGAAAGTGTATCAAATTCTGTAGATCACACAAGACTTTGTCTTCGTCAGGAGCATCGCACTTGCCATGGCTTGCAAAGTGGTATGTGATGTTCGTAAATGACGCAAAATATAACTCCATTCGTGAGTGTACTGAGAAGCAAGTAACATAAGCTGTATGGGTGGATAAAAGGGAATATTATCACTACAAAAGTTTCTATTTAAAATTTTGTTGAGCTACTTATCGGTGTGGTAACAGACTTGACAGAAATCCATGTTCTTTGTCAAAGTTTGTTCGCTTTCCTCTGGATGTAGTTACAGACTCCACATATTTGGTGTCAGCTACGAACATTCCATACCTTTTTGTGGGCCACGATATCTGCCACCACTGTGACGAAATATATATTCTTATGTGATCTCCAACATTTGATACACTTTCCAGACCTGTGCTAATGCGATCTGTAGCATTTGATACACTTTCCAGACCTATGCTTCCAAAAGAATTCATGTACTTCAACAGAAGAACATTTTGTAGTTGGCTTGGACGTTCCTTCCAATTTACTATAATAAAACAAAGAAATTCAACATACAAATCTTCAGGCAGTCTTGTCAACCAATGAGATGATCAAATACAGGGAGAATAACAGTCACAACATAATTGAAATTTTTTTATGTCCCATAGTTGATGTCACATAAAATGACTCCCTCGACTTTGAATTGGGCCCGAATCACATTTCTAACTTGTCTTGGATATCAATGGTCAGGAACATTACAAGGAAAGCACCTTAAACCCCAAGTTTTAGATGCCAGAGGGAAACTAATACTTAACAAAGAATGGAATGTTGAATAACCATCCAATGCAAGCAGCCCATATCTAGAAGAGACAAGCTATTCAAAAAGCTAGGATAGATCTAGCTAGCATCACCAATTAAGTCCAACACCCGAAATTGATATTCAACTCATTTTTTGTGAATAAAGGATTTGATTGTCAAGAAAAGTGTCAACAAGATTCATCATTGTACATATTTTTTATTGGTCAGTAGTAGGCCAAATCGCAATCATTATGGCAAATAATCTCAACTATATTTTGTAACTCATCTTATTTGAATATAGAATATTTGAGGTTTTTTTTTTTATGGTGTTTTCCAATCTCTGGTATTTCTTTTCATTTTATTTTGTACCTTTTTTTCCTGTGTGTTGTTAAACATGGACGACAAGATTTTCTTTCTGTTGCCCAGTACTTCAATTTAAATAAAGGCTACTATGTTCGTTTCTTGCATTTTACATGGAAGAATAATTTGTCATAAGCCATACTTATGTGGCGCAGGACCTATACTTAAAGAAGGAAATTGGAGGACCCCTCTTTCTCTCATTCTTTCAATCCCATAAATAGAATGAATTAATGAGTTACAACAAGGCAACTCAAGTGTTGACGCCAACGCCATGTTCCTGTTCAATATCTTGCATATATTGCAACTTCTTCTATTTCATAATATCTGTGCATATATACTAATATGAGTACTATTGGAATAAATATAAAAACTTCCTCTTAGCCAATTATCTGGCCACCAAGTCCCGGGTTTCTGGTATTCAAAAACTATGTTCTATGTTCCTTCATATGCATCTTGTAGAAAAAGAGCTTCTGTGATATGAAATTTATGCTTTAACTAATGATAACTCACCTTCTGGCCACCAGGCCCCGGGTTTGCAATATCCAACAACTATGTCCCATGTTCCATCATATACATCTTGCAGCCAAAGAACTTCCATGATCTGCAGCTTATGCTTTAACTAGTGATAACTCACCAGGGGTTTGAAACAACTATGTCCCGTATTTCGTCATATACATCTTCCAGCCAAAGAAATTTTGTGATCTGCAATTTATGCTTTAACTAGTGACAACTCACCAGGGATTCGAAAAGCTTGGCATTAATAAAGGAACAATCAATTTTCCTCTCTGGGATACTTAGCCCTTTTCCCTGCCCTTTTCCCCTTTTCTTCTTCCCGTCTATTATGGATTTCTGGTTAAATAGGTAGTTTTCTTTCTATCATCGTGGATTCCAGGGTTAGTTGGTTGACATATCTTCATCTTCATCTATATCCTCACATGATGAATCTGACTGACCGTTATTCATTTCCATACTTAGACAATCTTATGAATGTGGTTGTTAGGTTGGCGCTTTCGAACTATGTTGCTTCTTCTTGCATTATATACATCTTGCAGTCAAAAAAATTGTGGTTTCAAAAAAATTTGAGAACCGAAGAGCATCCTGCAAATTGGGAGATGATTTTCATTTGAAACAGAAATAATCCATGACTATATATTAGTATGAATACTATTCAAATAAATATCAAAACTTTCTCCATTAATACATATTAGTATGAATACTATTGAAATAAATATCAAAACTTTCACTTAGCCAATTATCTGGCCACTAGGCCCTGGGTTTGCGGTATGCAACACTTATGTCCCCTGTTCTATCATATACATCTTGTAGCCAAAGAACTTTCGTGGTCTTTAGTTTATGCTTTTACTAGTGAGAACCCAATAGGGGTTCGAAAACATTGGCATTAATAAACCAAAAAAATGGATTTCAACTCTCAGATACTTAGCCCTTTTCCCCTCTGATCAACTGTTGTTCCTTTCCATACTTAGTCAATTTTATGGCCGCAGTTTCTGTGTTGATGCATACAAACTCGCCTTTTATTCTTTCCCTCCATTATCGCTTTCTGGATATATACTTGGTCTCCTTTCTATGATATCCGGTTCGAGGGTTGGTGGGCTGACATGACGAATCTGATCGACCATTGTTCCTTTCCATACTTAGCCAATTTTATGGCTGCAGTTGTCGGGTTGGCACTTACAAAATCAATTGTTTATTGCTTTGTGATATACATCTTGCACTCAAAACATCTGTGATGTGCAATTCCATCGTGCATTCCTTGTATACATTAACTTCATTAAAATTATTTGTCGTTGCCTTCCATCCCCACCAACTTTGTGTCCTTCCTTATATACATAAGTTGTGCTCTTACTAGTCACAACTAGACACATTGGTACGAAAGAATTGCCACCTGCTCCTCCACCATACACAAATTGACTACTAGACATCAACATCTTCCCCTCTTCCATGTTACACATTATGCATTCAAATGTTCCAAGCTATACAATTTGGCCATCTGGGCCTTTTGTCTTCTGGAGAAACCTTGTCACCCTATTTTGGATGCTTTCATTTTCGGGTTCACGAAAAATCCAACTCGTAGTCACTGTTTCTTGTTCTTCCTATACTCCTACTTATTTCCAAATATGCAGCACCAAAGGTTTAATACTAAAACGACATCATAAAACAACCGTAAAAATATTCATTAATAAGAAAAAGTCTCAACAACCGACCATCCCTAGAGAACTTGTCCAGAAACATAAAAAGAAGATCTTTCAAGGTAATGGAAAAACTATTACAAACTTCAATATATTAGCAAAAGCAAGTCCCGACCAACATTTCCATGTTCCATACTTTCACACTTTTTCGATTGTGGGTTCCCAGATTGACAACCTCAAAATTGTATTTCAAATTTTCCACGAGCTGCAAACAGCACCCGGAGTTCCACAATATACAATTTGTCCATAGGAATGTATAAAAACTCTTAATTCTCCTCTTTCCCCCCCTCTATTATCCCTTTTTTGTTCTATATTTAGTCGCAACTATATGATCACAACCTCATGGATTCACAAATTGACAACTATTTATCTATATATTCACACCATGAGCCTGACCGATCGTGGTCCCTTTCAATACTTAGCCAATTATCTAATCACAGGGTCCTAGATTTGTGGTATCCAACACCTATGTCCCCTGTTCCATCATATACATCTTGCACCCAAAGAACTTCTATGATCTACAATTTATGCTTGTGCTAGTGATAACTCAGTAGGGGTTCGAAAGGATTTGCATTAATAAGAGAACAATAGATTTTCTTCTGTGAGATACTTAACCCTTCTCCCCTTGTCTTCTTCTAGTGTATTATTAGTTTTTAGCTATATATTTAGTCACCTTTCTATGACCGCGAGTTCTAGCATTGGCATGCTGACATATCTTCATCTCCATCTATATCCTCACATGACGAATCCGACCGACCGTTGTTCCTTTTCATACTTAGTCAATTTTATGCCCATAGTTGTCGGGTTGGTGCTTTCAAACTCTGTTGTTTCTTGTTCCGTGATATACATATTGCACTCAAGTATTATGTGATCTACAATTCCACCGTGGACTCCTTAGTGCTTTTTCCCTTTTCTTCTTCCCGTGTATTATTTATTTTTGGTTATTTACTTAGTCACCTTTCTATAATCACAAGTTCCAGCATTGGCGGGCTGGCATATCTTTTTATTCATCTATATCCTCACATGATAAATTCAACCAACCATTGTTCATTTCCATACTTAGCCAATTTTATGGCTGCGGTTGCCCGATTGGCACTTTAGAAATCTGTTGCTTCTCATTCCGTGATTTGTGGTATCCATCATTATGTTTTATGTTTGTGGTATCCAACACTTATGTCCCCTGTTTCGACCTATACATCTTACACCCAAAGAACTTCCGTGATTTTCAATTTATGCCTTTACTAGTGAGAACCCAACAGGGGTTCGAAAGGATTTGAATTAATAAACGAACAATGGATGTTCTTATGTTAGATACTTAGCCCTTTCCCCCTTTTCTTATTCCCATGTATTATTGCATTCTAGTTATATGCCTAGTCGCCTTTCTATAATCACAACATCTCCATCTATATCCTCACATGAAAAACCCGACCGATAGTTGTTCCTTTCCATACTTAGCCAATTTTATGGCCGTGGTTGCTAGGTTGGTGCTTTCAAGCTCTGCTACTTCTTTCTCCGTGATATACATCTTCCACTCAAAATTTTCGTGATCTACAATTGCACCGCTAACTCCTTAGTCCTTTTTCCCTTTTCGTCTTCCCGTCTATTATTGCTTTATGGTTATTTCCTTAGTGGCCTTTCTATGATCGCAGCTTCCAGAGTTGGTGGGCTGAAATATCTCCATCTCCTTCTATATCCTCATATGATGAATCCCACCCACCGTTGTTCCTTTCCATGCTTAGCCAATTTTATAGCTATGGTTGTTGGGTTGGCGCTTTCAAACTCTGCTGATTCTTGTTTCGTGATATACATTGTGCACTCAAACCTTGCGTGATCTACAATTCCACCACCAACTCCTCGAACTCGCAAGCTTCACTCTACCATGGCTCACAAATGTTTCAAAGTATCTTTCGCTGCCTTCCATCCCCACTAACTTCCTCACCTTCCTAATATACATTATTTATGCTTTTACTAGTGAAAACTTAGCCAATTTTAGCCATACTTAGCCAATTTTATGCCGGAGGTTGTCGGATTCGCGCTTCCGAGCTTTGTTTCTTCTTGTTCCGTGATATACATCTTGCACTCAAAATTTCTGTGATCTACAATTCCACCATGGATTCCTTAGTCCTTTTTTCCTTTTCTTCTTCCCATGTATTATCGCTTTCTGGTTATTTACTTAGTGGCCTTTCTATGATTGTGACTTCCAACATTGGTGGGCTCACATATCTCCATCTTTGTCTATATCGTCACATGATGAATCCCGCCCACCACTGTTCCTTTCCATACATAGCCAATTTTATCATTGCGGTTGTCGGGTTGGCGCCTTCAGACTCTGTTATTTCTTGTTCCATGATATACTTTGTGCACTAAAAACTTTCGTGATCTACAATTTTTTCTCCAACTCCTCAAACTTGCAAGATTCACTCTACCATGGCTCACAAATGTTTCAAATTATTTTTCACTTCCGTCCATCCCCACTAACTTCTTGTTCTTCCTAATATACATTAGTTATTCTCTTACTCGTGACAATTAGACACACTGGTACAAAATAGTTGGCATCAGACCCTCCTCAATATACAAATTGACTACCGGATTCCGACATCGTCTGCTCTTCCGTGTTACAAATTATGCATTCAAATGTTCCAAGTGATACAATTTGAACGTCAGTGCCTCATGTCTTCTGGAGAGACCTTGTCAGCCTGTTTTGGATCCTCATGTTGACGGGTTCACGAAATTTCCAATTCTTAGGCACTGTTTCAGGTTGGTGCTTTTGATATCTACTCATTCTTGTTCTGTGATATACATATTTCACTCAAAATTTTCGTTATCTACAATTCCACCGTGCACTCATCCATTTTTCCCTTTTCTTATTCCCATGTGGTATCACCTTCTGGTTATGTACTTAATCGCCTTTCTATGATCGCAGGTTCCAGCGTTGGCAGGCTAACATATCTTCATTTCCATCTATATCCTCACATGACAAATCTGATCGACCGTTATTCCTTTCCATATTTAGCCAATTTTATGTCCGCGCTTGTCGGGTTGGCACTTTCGAACTCTGTTGCTTTTTGTTCCATGATATATACCTTACACTCAAAAATTTTGTCATCTACAATTCCACCACGGACTCCTCAAACTCACAAGCTTCACTCTACCATGGTTCACAAATGTTTCGAAGTATCTGTCGCAACCTTCTATCCCCACTAACTTCTTATCATTCATGATATACATTGTTTGTGCTCTTACTAGTGACAACCGAACACACTGGTACAAAACAGCTGGTATCCAGCCTTCCACAATATAAAAACTGACTACCAGGTTGCAACATCGTTCCCTCTTCCATGTTACATATTATGCATTCAAATGTTCGAAGTGATAGAATTTGACCGTCGGGGCCTCACGTCTTTTAGGGAAGCCTTACCACACTATTTTGGATCCTCATGTTGACGCGTTCATGAAATATCCAATTCTTAGTCACTATTTCGGGTTGCCTCTTTTGAAATTTGCTGCTTCTTGTTCCATGATATACATCTTGTACTCAAAATTTTCCTGATCTACAATTCCACCACGGACTTCTTATCTATTTTTCCCTTTTCTTCTTCCTGTGTATTATCGCTTTATGGTTATAAACTTAGTGGCCTTTCCATGATCACGGGTTCCAGCGTTGGCGATATGACATATCTTATCTCGATCTATATTATCACATGATGAATCCGACAGACCGTAGTTGCTTTCCGTACTTAGCCAATTTTGTGCCCATGGTTGTCGGGTTGGCGGTTTCGAACTCCCTTGCTTCTTGTTCCATGATGTACATCTTGCACTCAAAACTTTTATGATCTAGAATTCCACCGTGGACTCGTTGAACTCACAAGATTTACTCTATGACGGTTCACAAATGTTTTAAGGTATCTGTCACTGCCTCCCATCCCCAATAGCTTCTTGTGATTCCTAATATACATTGGTTATGCTCTTACTAGTGACAACTGCACACACTGGTATGAAACAGTTGTCATCCGACCCTCCACAATATACAAATTGATTACTGGGTCTGACATCATCCCCTCTTCCATGTTACAGATTATGCATTCAAATGTTCCAAGTGATACAATTTGACCTTTGGAGCCTCATGTCTTATGGGGAGACCTTGTTAGCCTATTTTGGATCCTCGTGTTGACGGCTTCACGAAATATCCAATTCTTAGTCACTGTTTCGAGTTGGTACATTCGAACTCTTCTGCTTCTTGTTCCGTGATATACATCTTGCACTCAAATTTTCAATGAGTTACAATTACACCACGAACTCCTTAGTCCTTTTTCCCTTTTATTCTTTCCATGTATTATCGCTTTGTGGTTATATACTTAGTCTCCTTTCTATGATTGCAGGTTCCAGCGTTGGTGAGCTAACATATCTTCATCTCCATCTATATCCTCACATGATGAATCAAACTGACCATTGTTTCTTTCCATACTTAGCCAATTTTATGGTCGCGGTTGTTGGGTTGGAGCTTTTGATCTCTGTTTATTCTTGTTCTATGATATACATCGTGCACTCAAAACTTTTATGATCTACAATTCCACCGCAAACTCCTCAAACTCACAAGATTCACTCTACCACGGCTCACAAATGTTTCAAAGTATCTGTCACTACCTTCTATCCCCACTAACTTCTTGTCCTTCCTGATATACATTAGTTATGCTCTTACTAGTGATATACAAATTTCCCTCTAGACTATTCTATCATACCCTCTTCGGAGTTATGCTTATTGCACTCAAAAAATTTCGACACATATAATTTTACCCTCGTGCCCTCACCTCCAACGTTTGTACCTTGTAACCCTATTTTGAAGCTGCTTTCTCCTATCCCCGTGACCTCCGTACTTCTTTCTTAGTATGCAATTAGAAACCTTTCATGCTAATAGTTGACTATGCAAGAGCCATGAACATTGTCATTAATGAGCGAAATTCTCTAGGAGATCTCCCATTATTATGCATTAAACCAAGATCTGCAGAGAGTTATATTATCCTTTCCGATTATTGATCTCAAACACGTGTTGTTGTGTTTTCCCATTCAATATATATACAATGCTTAATAACTCATTGTTGTATCTTCCATGTTCACATTTCTATGTATGCAATTACTAGTGTTTAATGTTAACAATGCATCATGCAACAGTCGTCGAAATTATCATTAATGAAAGAAAATCTTGAGGAGATCTCCCATTCACACACATTGGACCAAGTTTTGCGCAGTGTTATATTATCCCTTCCAAATTTTCACTTCATTCATTGTCTAGAGAAAACAAATGTTCTTATAGACTTATGGTAGCAGGTTGACAACAGTTTTGTGGAGATACAGTAAATTTCTTCGGACATCATGACTAGAACTTCCAGTGGTCCGAGGCATAATTTTACTATTCATCCTGTTCCACCCAGAACGAAGTGATTTGGAACTCTGGAATCACTCATGCAGGCTGCTTCCCTAAGGCTTTTGACTGTAAGGAGGTGGTCACTTGGTGCACCAAAAAATATATTCCAATCCAAAGAATTATTCCATTGCATGATCATTCTCTTGTTTCTTTGTCATCTCAGGTCTTCCGCAAGATTTTAAAATTGTCAGAGCTAACATTGACCTTCAGTGGACAAGATTGCAAGCAGTTCCTAGAAAAACATGACAACAGGTTGGACATATTAGTCGAGTTCCTCAAAGACCCGACGACAGTTCCTGAAGATATCACAAAGTTGCAGGTAATTTCCTTTACAAATCCATTCTAGGAAATAGCTTGGTTGTTTACAAGAACAATGGGATAGGCATCCACGGCAAGCATTTCCCATATAATTATTTATATTTTTTACTTCACAGTCAAGGAAAAATTCATTTTCGATTGGGGGAAACTAATATCCATTGAGATCTGTTCCCATTTTTCACGATTCAAAGAATCGACTAAACTTTATATGTCATCCTACTTGATTTTCACAATAGTGCATTGTTATCCATTTCCAAAACTTTCTCTTTCCAAGCAAATAAGTTGTGTATTCAAACTGGTAACATTCTGGTACCAGGCCCTATGGAGGTACAAGGCCTCCCATTATTTTTATGAATTTTTTAATGGCTTTGTCTCAGTTTTCAAAGATTTATTGTTAGGGAAGGATGCTTCGTGGATGTTTGGATAGGAAACCAAGATTTTGAATAGGAAGGGCACACTCGAACAAAAGGAAAATCAAAGTGTACTAATAGTCTTTGGCTCTAAGGAAAATCCTACTTTCCTTCCATGCCACATCATGGACAGGATTTTTTTTGCAGAAATAAAAATGCAATGCAACCACTGGTTGCATTTTTTCCAGGACAAGAAAAAAAAACAATCATTCCTCTACCTTGGAAATTCGAGGACCTCGTGTGCAGAAACATCAACAATATTGACAAATTTTCCGGCCATTTCAAGAAATTTAACCTAACGTATGTTGAAAGGATAAAAGGGTTCGACCCTAATGGGATTTTTCAAGAACATTTACAGGCAGTTGGCTTTAGTAGCTCTTTTATCCATAGACACCTAACAAAGGACAAGGACAGTGATGAAAACAATCCTGCTTCTGGAAATTGTGATGGAGAGACAATGCAAATCACAACTGAATTGTACAAACAACAAGGAAAAGTATCTAGTGAGAAGAGTGCCCAGTCCCCTGCCAGCACTCCCAAGAGCACAACAGCACGGAGCATCGCTTCAATGGACCACCCCAGTAAGAAAGAAACCCAGAAATATTCGAACGAAGAAGGAGATAAGAACCCTCCTCATATAAAATTGATAGTTCTCACAAAATTCCACTAACCAAGAAGAGAAAAAACAATGCAGGCCAGGCGAACGAACCCCAAATTGAAAATGAACAGGTGCAACTTGAAACTGAAACTTAGCACATGCACAAAATTGGGTCGACCGCAATGGAAATAGATGAGACCGACATTTTTGATAGATGAATCCTTCGTATTCAAGAGCATTGCTTTTGATAGCCAATCTAAAAATATGGTCATTGAAAAGAGAGATGTAACAAATAGGAAAGGCAAATCTTGCACAAAGATTAACTTTCGAAAAATGTGGCCGTCCCAAATCTCCCTATTTCACCGCGTAACCAGTGATGCTCTTCATGATTCCATTGGAGGAATTGAAGAAGAAAATTCTAGACTGAAAGACCGCCTCAAGTAATTTGAAGAGGCTTTCATTGCCAACCCAAAATTTGCCAGTCCTTTAGCAAAAAATGTGCCTCCTACCACTGAATACAAGATGAAAGTATCATATACCCTCCTTGCATGATCTAGATCCCTTGTAGAGAATAACATCAAGAAAAGAATGTAGCTAGTTACTGAAGCCTCAAAAACATCACAAAATATAGTTTCCTTTCGAAAGAGGGCAAATGATTTTCTCGAACATTTGGAGGCGAATTTAAAAAATGATCAACATTTTTTTGATTAGGTGTTGACCCATTTTGCCAACCATGTCGTCAACACATGGGAACTGAAAATAAGACAAGATAATATCCCCTCCCCAAAGCGGACCAAAAAAATAAAATCATGCTGGCAAAAGAAAGTTAAGAACCTGTAGCTCAATTTCGAATCATGTAAGCAAGACATATTAGAAAAGGAAGAATTATTCACAAGGCTAGTCCAAATAGACTTAGTCAGAAGTACCAGCAAGGTTCAAGACCCAAACTTAATTCTCAAATCCTTCTCAATGACCAAAGAATCCTTCCATGAACAACTTGATATTTTAAAGAGGTTTTCTTTCGAAACGTTTTACAAGATAGTTGAACATTGTGTAGATGAGCTCAAGCACTGGGTACTGGACTATTTGGCACATAATGAAGAAATTGAACAAAGTCTGCATAGTATTTCAATGGATCTAAGGAAATTAGAAAATGACCTTTATGACATAGAAATCCAGGATGAAATCAACATGGCCCCTATGAGAAGCTAGATTGAAGAATGGTTCCAACACAAAATGGAAAACCTCATCCAGGAAGGGCAACAACTGGTCAACATGATTCCACTGACCATCAACAATAGAAACAAAAATGCATCTGCTTCATAGTAAGTCTATACTATCATCTTGTTTTCCTTATCAATCCAATTTAAGTCTATATTGTCATGTTGTTTTCTTTATCAATCCAATTATTAACTCTTTAAATAGAAAACTGTAACCAAACACTCATAACATCCAATTTCTTCTTTTCAGATCTTCCTCTCTATCGTCGTGCAGTTCTTCTTTCGAAATTCCTAATTCTTGTACTTATTTATTTTTATGGTCTGCGGGAGCTCCAATCCCAATCTATATGACAAACTCATTTAAATTTCCAAAAATATGTAACAGACATTATTAATTTTTGATAGATTTCAAAGAAAGCTGATTTGGGAATGCCTTTGTTGCAAGACGTTTTTACTATTCTATTGTATTCTTTTTGTTTCAAAGAAAAATAATTTGGGAATGCTAGATTTGTTGTGTCTTGTTGTATGCTAAATTGTCGGTATCAGACATTATTAATTTTTGATAGATTGCAAAGAAAACTAATTCGAGAATACTAAATTTTTCATGTCTACCACATGTACTTCACCTTGCTTCCCATGTGTCTGTAATAGGTAGCATTTATTCCCATTCCAACCTAGAAGGGACTACGCTTCCATGCAACACTTGTTAGAAGAATTGGTTCCTTTCCAAATGAAATTACAATTGATATCATTGATCTCCTTGATAATGTGTTTGGAGGTTGAAAGTATTGAAAATCGGTAGAGAGGAATAGCTTCCACGACAACTTTGACGAGAGTAAGTCTACCTACAATATTTAGGGAGCATAAGCGCCAACTGGACAACTTTTTCTAGAGAGGAGAGAGGAGCTCTTCCCATGAGAGATTTCTAACGCCTCTCTCTAGGAGAGGAGCACCCAGATTTTTGGACCGAATAGAGCTCCTACAAAATCCAGGATGGGGGAAACATGAAATTGGATGGGAAGATAAGTGTTAAAAAGGAATATTTGGGACTTTATATGGTTAATATAGGTTACAAATGTGTCCATAAAATCATCTAGAATATTTTTGAAAGATCGCCTCCCATGAAGTTGGAATTATCATTAGCATGGTCTCATCCACAAATTAGTTTTGAGAGAGGGGAGAATGGTAATTGTGGAGAAAAATATCATAAATATGTTTAGAGTACCCATGACTTTTAGGTTGCGACCAAGACCTTCTTCCATAAGGATAAAGAGGAAACGAAATTGGGGTCACTTTCATGGATACCCTTAGAGGGCCTAAAATGTGGGGAAGGAGAGCCATGTATAAGGATGGATAAGAATGCAGAGGAAATGAGGGATAAGACCCAAGTAAGCCAAGAGGCATGAAAACCAAAGGATAGTAGAATTTACATAATGTATTGTTAGGTAATCTTTTCAAGGTCCTGGACATGTCAAGTTTAATTAGCATTCAAGGGGCTTTGGTGGTATTCAAAGAGTGTATTACATCCTTAGCTAGAAAGATGCTATCCATGATTTGATTCTTTTATACATAGCTAGATTGTTATTGTCCAATTCGAATTGGAATAAGAGGTTTGAGGTGAGAAGCAAGAACTTTGGTGATGATCTTGTAGATAAAATTGCAAAGGAAAATAGGATGAAATTTAGAAGGATTAGTGTCCTGCACCTATTTGGGGATCATAGTAATAAAAGTGGGATTGAGTGCATGGAGGATGTCATACATTCAATATATTTTAATTTATTTCCTCTTATAATATTTGACATCTTCATCAATGAACATTGTTACTTTGTTATTATTTAGATTCATAATGATGTAAACTTTCTAATGTTTAGTTTAATTTTTTAGATCAAGTTAGTATTTTCTCATTGAATTTTTTTGTAGATGATACTTAGTAAATTTCAAAGGATCAAGTTCATCTAAAACATATACATATACATAATGATTATCTTCTACAACTTTCACATTGTTTCACACAATTGGAACCAACCTAGATCCATCTTAACTCTAGATCTATCATGCACTGAGATGGATCAAATCCCTCGGGATGTAAACCCTTACTCAAGTTTTTAACTCTAAGAGGATGTTTTCACCTCTTAGGATTGGATCTCTCTCTATGCTTGATAGATTAATGGTTAATTTGGATCTATGTTGGTTATCAAATAAGATACACTATGGCAGTTAGTATGGAATACATATAATGTTTCCCCATTAAATAAGGTCCACTATGTAGCTAGAGTGGGGTTATGATATGACTTTTCTACTTAGACATAAATACATATGTAGTTATCCTTATGGGGATTCTATTATAATATATTTTTTTGGACCTTAGTTCATTGAGATATCACCCTACCTTAAGAGGCAAGTGAACATGAGTGGATTCCTTCCATAAAATGTTGATTGTATAATGTTTCCCATTGTTAAGGGTATTTTGATATAATGGAGTAAATGAGATTTTCTATATTATTCTTGAATATCTTGTGTCTAATAGCATTTTTAGATCTAAGGTGAGGTACATGAAAAGCGGTATTAAATATTTTGCTTTGGTTTGGAATGATTTTTTATCCTTTTATAGGATTTTCAAGCGAAAAAGAGGGCTATGACACATAAATTAATTCTTGTATCTTTCTATGTAGAATTTTGAAGAAACCAATTACGTATATGAGTTCTTCTAAAAATAAATCCTAAGTCCAAAAAAAATATCTATCAAATCAGAGAGGCATCATTAATTTATAATAAACCATTTTAGGGTTTTCCTATGATGACCACACAAATTGTAGAGAATATACATTTTTATAGAGTGTTTAAATTTACACGAGACAAACTCTAATAGATGTGGAGTGGCCTTGAAATTTCATAATTGTGGCCATAATATAAATTATGATCAATATTGATGGATTTTTGGTTATTTCAAATTTATTGCTTCAAAACTCTAGTTCTCATACTTAAAATAGCTTATGGCCACTTACATGGATATATTAGCCCCCATCATTGAGAAATATTTAGTTCCATATTAATATTATGTGGAACTTGCTATAGATTTTGAAAATCATATCGAACAATGGTTACTCAAAGTAGAATATTTTTCACCCTCTAAAGGAGTAAATATAGTGCAAGTCCATATGGAGCATCGAATGAAAAAAATATTGGAAACTTATCAAACAATCCAAATGATGGAAATTTTGAGTGATATTGAATAGGAGTATACAAGGGGAATATATTATAGTTGGTATGATTTAGAAAACGATTCTCAGGCATGATATATATGGTCAATGATCAATTATCATTTAAGGGAAGACTAGTACTTTTAACTTCTTTTTGATGACCACACTACTCCACCTATAGTGAATATAATTGAGTAAATTTAAGAGCCTATTAAGATTATTAATTTTTAGTTGGCATATTCTCCAATGGTAGTGTTCCTTACACAACTTATCTTTTGTAACTATATAGATGATTTTCTCAACAAAGAGGGTTTTATTTATTTGGATCCACATGATAATGTTGGGAATTTTGAGCACAATAATGAGCCATTTGTTGAGCTTAGGTGTCAATTGTTTGGAGTGAGTATGAGCACTTGTGGAGCACTTGGACATAGGACATGAGTTTATGGATAATCCTTTAGGACTACTTTAGCATTAAGGCTAATATTTAGGACCCGGGTTTATGGATGAACTACTTGTACATGAGACTCAGGTGTATGGATGAAATACTTGGACTAATTAGAATTATAGATATCCCTTCTACATGGGAACTTGGTTCCCTATACTAATTTAGCATTTCATTCAACACTTGTACATGTGAGCTTGGTTTATGGTTCTACCTCATCACTACAAGTGTTGATGACAACATTTTTCTAAAGTGGGTGGAGTGTTAGGGGTGTAATGGGGTGATGCAAAATAAATTATAGTGGAAGCCATTCAACATAATGTGGACTAGGTCAAGTATATTTTTATTATTAAATAAGGCTCACTATGGTAGTTAGTATGGAACTTAAATGTAATGTGAGATCATTAAAGAAGGTCCACTAAATAATTAGCATGGGGTTATTAGGGTTTTCTACTTAGCTATAAATAAGGATGTAGTTATCTTTATGGCAAGTGTAAATTAGAGTATATAGTTATCTTTGCCTACCCTTAAGGGTATTTTTATATAATCGTATAAAATATATTTTTTATATTACTTGTGAATATCTTGTGTCCAATAAGATCTTCAAATATAAGATACATAAGAATAATGAAATCATGTATATATAATTGTTATCCCAACTTGATGCATCATTATTGAACTTAAATTATCTTTCCTTCTTTAGTGCTTCTTAAAATGATCCAAAGTTGTTGGAAAAGTTCAAAGCTCATTTTTTTTTTTTTTGCAAAAATGAACTCTACAAATTTTAAGAGAAATAATTGATTTTCTTATTATTGGCCTAATTTGAAATAATAACATCTTCTAGACACGCATTTTGTAGATAATTTAAGTAATACTTTTTTATGTCAATTTGTAGTTAGTTTTTAAATTATCAATTTCTTTACCAATTCATATGAACTTTTATACTTTTGGTGTATAACACTTAATAAAAGGACATACATTTTTAAAATAAATAAATATGTTTAAGGAAGAAAACTTTAATTCAAAACACCTTCTATTTCCTATTCAATCATATAAATTAAAAAAATATATATATAAACTAATCATATTTCCAAACACACCAAACACACCAATTAATTAGTCATACTCTTCTCCAAAAAAATTCCACATTCAATAATTATTGTTCCCACACCATTATATAATTGGTGTTTACTTCTCTCTAAAAACTTTCAAATGCCTAACTTTTGATTTCATAAGTTACTGTTATGTAAAATTAGTGTTTTACTTCACTGTTGTTATTTAAATTATTGTATAAGATGGATAGATGTGATGTGAGACAAACTTTTTAAAATACTAAATGCAGGAATGGAGCTAAGTCAGAGCATGATTTCAAAAGTGATTTCAAACTTTTTAAAAATACTAAATGCAGGAATGGAGTTAAGTTAGAGCAAGATTTCAAAAGTAATTTCTTCTCACGAGTAGTCCTTAAAAATAAGGAAATCTAAAGCTTTTAATTTTAATTTTAAAGAGGGAAATGAATAAAAAAATTATCTGGGAAATAAAATGATATAAATATAACATATGTGTGAGACATGCCATTGGTTAGTATGTTGAGGAGGAAAGGATTATTTGTTGTGTGAGCATCTTTGTGTTAGGAAAATCATTTCTGAATTGTAAAGAAGTACTTTGGCTAAAGAGTGGATCTCATTTCTCCCTTATAGATTCATAATAAAGCTTGGAGGTGATCACCATAAGGACAAGTAATKTGGTTATTCTACATCTAAGATTAGGTGGAATGTAGTTGTTACATTAGTTATTAGTTTGTAGTTTGTTGACACAGATATGTATAACCTACAGTTTTTTTTGTATTTTTTTTTAATTTGCATATTTTGCTTATAAATTCTTTGTTAAGTTGCTTATAAATTCCTTGTTAAATTGCAGAGATTATTATATGTAAGTTTGATTACTGTAGATTTAAAGAGTATTAATGTATTATATATCGAATTCATAAGTTATTAAATTTCTACAATTCCAAGTACAAAAATTTAAGAATAAACTGTCATCCAATAGGGTATTGTTTAGCATTATTGATGATAACTTAACCTAGCTCTTGTTTTGCATTATTGATGATAACTTAACCTAGCTCTTGCTTATTACACAACTATAGTCTAACCTGGCGAGATCTCGGAAATAAAATCTGAGATGGAATAATATTCAATACTCAAATATATTTAATTAAAATCATGAATAGTAACATTGTTATTTCTGGAACTAAAATACAACGAGTTATACAGCAAGATGATAGACTATCGATATACACAGATATAGGTCATTTTTATTTACAAAAGAAAATTCCAGTTCTAATGTAAACATAGAAAATATATTCTGACGAGCAATGTGTAAATAGATTTATCGAATATAAGTGTTGACTTATATCGAAAGGACTTTATATGTAATCTGAATATTGGAACTC
>JASDQU010713612.1:0-26808 GCA_032191745.1 Picea mariana | reverse complement strand
GGGAGGGACCTTTCTCACACAAATGATACCCGGATTGGCAATATGTTTGATCCCTGGAATTCCAAGTCACTTATTTCTAATTCTAACGCGCAAAATTCCACTTTTACAAAATGGCATGAAGACATGGTTAATGCTACCCAACAGTTGAGGATTCTGCAATCAATCCTCAATAACCACACACACCACATTTGGTTTGGGATGGAACGGGACCATAATTTCATCCACCCATTGGGAGTGGATCTTTCACTATTCCACATGACTCCTCTTCCTTTCTACCTAGATGATGCCATGTTTGATAAGGAAGTCAAGCTCTAGGCAGGGGTCGTAAGAGAAGAGAATAAAAAAGGGGCCAAATACACTATACCGATAATTGCATTCTAATTCGCTCCTGCGTAGACATCATCCATTGCCACTAGTGTAGGAGAAAGGGACAAAACCCCTCCCATCTTATATGAGGAGTGTGAGGAGGTTGATGAAGAAACATTACCACAAGGACCGCTACCAATCCCATTGTCAACAATTCCAGATGATGCACAAATCTCTGGTAAGTAGTTTCAGGAAGTGCTTGCTTATTATTTTCCTCTCAAGAAATCGAGAACAAGTTTTCTTATGAAACTAGTAGGTGAACCAATTATTACTGAGGCTACCCCTATTTCTTCATTTCCACCCATGTCTCCTTCGATTCCACCTCCATCGATATTCACCACCACCACTCAAGTTCACACCAAGAACCCTTTAGTATCATCAACTGTCTCTACGCATCATATCATCCACATTCTAGATGACCCACCCGAGCAAGTCCAATGTACTACTGATGATGAGGAAGTATTTGGTTAGAATAATGGCAGAAACATTCATGAATCCAACTCCAACCCACCATCCCTAATCCACACATATGTGACAAATATTGATCATGTTGATCCTTTTAGTATACCCTCTAGCATTACCACTACTCCGCTCATAACTACTATAACATAAGTATCACAAGACCTAGGTCCTTTGGATAAAGGTCCAAAGATTGTCTCCAATCATAAACCAAATGCAGAGCTAGAAATGCAAGTCCAAATGGATGTGGGCACCTTCAATGACCCACTCAATGGCCACAGCGACACCCATTTCACACAAAGCATGATTTCCTTAAAGGAACAAGTTGCTCCACTTTTGCAAAACCTACAACAGTGTCTTGCTTTATTAAAGCTCTGTCTAGAGAAACAATGGGTTATCACCACACTACCACCAGATGTACATTCTAGGCTTGTGAGAAGCCTTAAATCTTAGTATCCTTCCCCAGAAGGTGTAAGTACTCCCATTTTTTATAAACAATCCATTGCAAGTGGCCAACCACTTGCAACACAACTCCCATTAGATCAAGCTACTATGAGTAGCGATCTGTCTGCTTGGAATACACCTTAACGTTTTTATCTTGTGAGGACTTTTACAGATTAGCTAGAATGGAGAATTGTTGATGTAACACTGGAAAATGAAGAATTGGTACAACATACTAACCAGTTGAAAGAGAGAATTACTTCAGCTAACGTAGAAACAACTTATGAATAAGGTATGCAAGAAACCGTTGAGTCCACCGTTGAAGTAGTGTCTAGTAGGATCAATGACACTTGGCATACCTTTCGCAATATGGCACCCAAAATCCCAGATACCCCGATCAAGTTGCGCCAATAAGAGTTGAGCTTGTCACTAAGGCATGGACCCATGTAGCAAATAAGACTCAGAACCTCCAGCAACAACTGGAGGCTATTTGGCTAAAGGAATGAGAGCATCTTAAGGAGATGATGGGTAAAATATCCAAGGTTGTTGTAGAGGGAGATGTTGTGTGCATTTCTTTACATCAGTGAGCTACAAAGTGTATTCACCTCTTCGAGCTAGTCAATGACTGGGTTGGTCTGCTAGAGTGTCGCATTAAACCAATGGAGGATCTCTGAGCCCAAATCTAACTGATGAAACAAGAGGTGAATTTAATCACCAATCCCATTGAGAAGAGTGCTAAATTTGTTGAAATCCAACAGGTTGATGAACTCTTGGACGCTTTGTATGACACCAATTAGGCTGCCAAGAAGGAACTCCAAGAGTTCAATCCAGTAGTCCAAGACTCCTACGTCAAGATCCAACAACTTAACGCATTGGCAGAATCCGAAAAGAAAAAAATGATGGACATGAAGCCCTTAGTCCCAGATGTTAATGAAACAAAATAATTCATTGCTGGAGCATCGGTCCTGCTGTGCAAGTGGAAATATCATGTCAATGAGTATGATAGTTTAGGGAAGCAGGAAGTCCAAATCGTCCCTGAATTGGACCCTTCGTTTGAGGGAGGACAAAGTGAAGAGATGAATACTTGAATCAACCAAGTCAAGGTTTGTGGTCGAGGCCTGTTGGACCCTATGTTTTTGGAGAAAAATCAATTTTGCAAAATATCATAGTATTGCGGGAAAAATAGAGAAAACTAGCGGAAGGCTACGACTGGTGAAAAATAGAGAAATGTAGTGGAAAGGAAACAAAAGGTGATGCGTCTAAATTCTAGCACGAAAATCAGACATGAGCCAACTTGAAAAAATAGTGGAAGAATCTAGAACATTTGAGAGAATTTTAGAAGAAGGCAAAATCAAGAAAGCACAACACTAGAATGAAGAAAGAAAGAAGTCCACGGAAAAACGAAATAGTGAGGAGTTATGTAATGGGTTGGGATTAAGTTAGTAGAGGATTAGTTGGTTGATGAGTCATTATGGGTTTTGCTGTGAATTGTTATCATTTTTGGAATTTTTGTTCTTTCTAGATCTTGACTGTTGTATTGATTTCAGAGTTATGAATACCAAAAACACTTGTTGTGATCATACTAGATGTGTGATAACCATGTGTTGATTTTATAGTTGATATGCTCTTCTCTATACAATATGGAAACGAAACTCTGTATTAGATGTTATGAAATGATATTAATATAATAAATGATTGGAACCCTAAAATTTTGATAAATGGTGTATGTATCTTGATGAATTGTGTATGCTTCTTTTGTGCAAGTCTCTATTATGCATCTTGGATCTCTTCACTACATGCATGCCATTGTTGATATCTTCAGATTTTTGTAGATATGTTCATGTATGAAGTATGAATCATTGTGTGTACTGTGTAACTCTTTTTAGACTACATCTTCCATGTTTACCATCCCAACCCCATGATCAATTAGCTGGGTTGAATTCTTCCCACCACTGCATTCTATTCAACCTCGCTCCATTTCACAAAATTTTTGGCAGTTTTTTAGGCGAGACCTCCTTCCCTTACAAAAGGTTGAATATGTCATTGCTCTAGACTACAATAGTGCCTTTGTTGGAAAAATCCGAGAACCTAGGTCTCCAATCATGTGCCAACATGTCTTCTTGGTGTGTGTGTGTGTGTATAAAAGACAAAGCGTACAATTATAATGAAAGGGTGCAATGAAGGGTTCTAGGCTACATACAAATATAACACTAGAAATGTAATAATTTAATAACTAGGGCTTAATAAGGGGTTTTATACCTAACATGGGGCTTTGTCTAGGGATTAACATGCCCCTCGCCTTCAAAAAAGTCTTTTCCTCAACACTTGACTAAAACCGAGTGTTTCTACATGAATATCTCATCTTCCCATGTCACATTTTCCACTAGTAGGTTCTTCCATTTGATGACGTACTCTGTAATTGCTTGATTTCTCAGCTGCTTAATCCTTGTTTCAAGGATTGTTTCTAGTTCTAGTATGATTTTCCCTTCTTCTTTAATATATGGTAAAATAGTTTATATTGGTATTTTTTTTTGATTACCTTCTTTAATCAATACTAAACATCAAAGATTGGATGTACACATGAAGATGGAGGAAACTCCAATTTGTAAGCCATACTTCCAATCCTTTGCAAAACCTTATAGGGGCCATAATGTTTGGGTTTTAATTTATTTTCCTTCTTTTTTTGCTTGAGGTACATCTGTTTATATGGTTTTATCCTCAGAAATACCCAATCCCACACTTCAAATTCCATTTCACCGCGATGTTGATATGCTTGTTGTTTCATCCTATCTTGTGCCATAAGCAAGTTTTTCTTCAATAGTTTGAGAACCTCTTGTTGGTGCCCTATTTGGTCCTCCATTGCTTGAACATTTGTATTCCCTTTCAAGGTTGATGTGATGTATGGAGGATGATATCCATAAAGTGCCAGAAATGGGGACATTTTTTATCAAGTATGTGTTGGCCCTAGGTATGGATTGAGGAAGAAAAGCGAGGAAAAAGGAAGAGAAAAGATGAAATGTGAACTGCGTGGAAGACACATTGACTGAGATCAGGTCGAAGTGACTAAAGAAGAAGAAAATAAGGATCGAGGTACAGGATAATGAGCCGTTGGATGAGAGGATCAAGGAGAAAATATCAACAAGGAAGATGGATCATGGAAAACTCAGCAAGAGGAAAAATCCACCAGTAGTTGCTTTGGAGCACTTCTCAGGAAGGAAGGACAGATAGGCTAGCGAAGCCCAGAAAAACTGGATCAAGTTGACCTAGGGTTTTAGACACCTAGGGTTTTGGTATCTAGGGTTTTTGACACCTACGTTTTGGCCTAAGGTTGTCCGAGAGTCAATGAATGTATAAATAAAGGTAAAGGTCAAGAGGACCTGGGATGGGTTTGATTATGTTATGATGAATGGTTGTTGTTACTGTTGAAAGAGAGACGTATCGTGTGGTGAGAGAAGTGTGTGTTGTAATATATTCAGCTGGGTGCGAAGATCAACCCTGCAGCCAGGTGTGTAGGAAGGGGGAGAGAAGAAGAGAGAGATTTGCAAACTAAGAGCATAGATAGAACTATATGTTTTATATAATATCAAGAAACATATTTCTATGGACGTAGCCCTAGGGAGAGGGTGAACCATGTATATCTTGTTGTTTGTGTGATTAATGTGGTGTTATTTTATTCTCTGATATTCTATTGTTGCATATTTATGTTAGATCTGAGATATAACTGTGCGAAGTAGGATTAAGTTGGTAGATGATATCGAGATGTTGTGTTGTTGTTGTATTGGATCCGCTTTTCATTTCCTCTGGTTGTCGACACCTGTGTCCTGCAGCCCCCTATTGCTACTTCGAGTGAGACTGCATCTTCTTCACAGGTGTTGCCGAAAGGGCCAGTAGTTAGGGCTTGTTGGTGCATTTTTAGAGCTGAACCGTGGGTCTTCCCCTGTGCCAACAAATGGTTCTGTTGCCAGGACCAGGATCTTCTTGAGGGAATGTCAAGGTGGTTTCCATCAAAGACAGAGATTTAGAAGTGGATAAAATAGCAAGAGAAGGACTTCGCAGAAGCTCAGAACAAGAACCCTAATCTTATCACAAAAGACTGGTTAGGAAGGTATATCTTTACTGATATACACAAGATTTTCTTTGGAGGAATTCACAAGGAGCTATATGAGTGGTTAGCTAGGTAGAAAATACCCAGTTTGAGATAAGATATAGACCTCTGGTGGTTTGGACATCGACGCTGATCAAGAAGGTCAAGAGAGTTTATAACATCATGTCAAGAAAAGTAGATCACTGGTTTGATAACACCATTGGAGGGTACATCACCAAATTTTCTATTGGCAGAGTAGAGTCATATAGCCAAGCGAAGAGATATTTCTTTAAGGGACCTAGACAAATTTTTTTACATTTTTTGAAGCTGAAGATCAAGATGCTATTGAATGAGAAGAACATCTTGAAGATACAATAGTGGGTCAGATTGGAAAGCTAATGTTCAAGAATTCAGACAGAGACATCAACACAGAGGTTGGACATACGCGCAGTGGGATAATATTTAGAGAAGTTTCTTTGGTGAACCTGTTTGAGAAAAACCATGACCCACTATCACAGAAAGAAGGGTTTTACAGTGGAGAAGAAGAAGAGTTACTGAACGAGGAAAATTCAGGGTCCGCTGGACCAGAAGAAGAGAAGAATGAAGAACCTCGCCAAGAAGAATCAGAAACTTCAGGAACTGTGCAGACTATTGAAGTAAGTACTATTACTCCTCCTGTTGTTTTAGCACCATTAAGTAACCAGAGTAATCAAAGTAGTCAAAGTCATCAGAGCACTCAAAGCACTATTACAAGCAGTCCAACACATACTCAATCGGGAAACCTAGGAAAATCTATGGTAGATGAGATGAGGTTACCCATATTTAGGGGAGATGGATCTAAAGACCCTAATCAACACTGGTTTCTATGTGAGTATGTATGCATTATTAAGAATGTCATCGATGAAGCTGTTAAGAGAGATCAGTTTAGTACTACCCTAAGAGACTGCGCACTAAGATGGTACATGAAATTTTTCCAAGGAGTTGCATAGCCAAAACCGTTGAACAAGATTAAGACTGCGTTGATTACTAAATTCAAGAAACCCAAATCAGAGTCACAGTGCATTACAAAGCTAAAAGGAATCAAGAAGAAAGTAGTTGAACTAGTTTGGGAGTTTGATCAGAGGTTTAAGAACTTGACAGGTTGTTTGAGTTTTTAGATCGCCATGAAACTAGAATCAATCCCCATGGGAGAATCCAGCTCAGGTATGAGTCAAATATTGAGTCAGTTAACTAGCTTGTCTTTGCAGGTTGAAGACATGAATAAATACAAGGGAAAATATAAAAAAGAAGACATCTGGTGTATCAGATGCAAGTCAGAAGGCCATGATAAGAAGCAATGTCCCCTATTCCATGAATACTTGGCTTCTAAAGCTCTGATCCCTTTGAAGCAAGTTACTCTACCTTGGTGCGAGGTATGTAGAAATAGACATCGCTCTAGTGAATGATATTACATTCAAAAATATGTTCAGACACCCATGAATCTCTACTGCACATACTGTAAATCTGTGGGGCATGATGAAAAGGACTATAGATATTATGAACTCTTGCATGAAAGGTCAAGGGATACCTATAGGATTCAAGGTGAATTACAATAGGAAGGAAGCACTACTCAGTATAATTCCCTAGGAAGAGGAAACTTCAATCCTCGTGGTGGATTCAGAGGAAGAGGACAAGGAGGAGGCATGGGCTGAGGTCGAGGTCAGATCATTTGTTATAACTACGCATATCCAAGTCACTTGGCAAGGGACTGTCAGAGCCCTTGTATCACTTGCAGTTACTGCAACTCACTTGAACATGTCATAGAATATTGTCCTGTGTTGTTAGCCAAACTTCAGGAAAGACGAGGAGGAAACCAACAAGTAAAACTGATCTCAGTAGAACCTCATGGAGTGGATCCTAGAGTCATTTTTATTACTAGAAGAGGCACTGCTATAGGAGAAGACAGAGTAACACCAGGAAAGACTACAGAACAATCAGAAGTCAGAAAAGTTGCAGAGAAGACACAATAATTTGACCCAAAGAAAGAGAAACAAATATTTGAGGAAGAAAGAAAAGAATTTAGGAGAGACCAGGCTTCTTCATCAAAAGTTTGACCAGAAGTAAGATAATATGGAATGCCTCTAGAATTTGATCAGTCTGCTTCACCCAAAGAGGGAAAAGAGGTAAGTAAGCTTATGGAATTCTTATGCACTTGCATTAATTTGATAAAGGATGAAAGCGTTGTACAAGAGCTACAAAAGTTGATTAGACATTATGAGCTAGGAAAAGTAGATCCCTTACTGAGTAGAGTAGTACATCAAGTATCTAAAAAGAGAAGGACAAATAAGGATCTACATCTGAATGCTTAGATTGGAGATTATGATATAGATTATGTGGTCCTCGACTTAGGGTCAGAGGCCAATGTTATGAGGAAGTAGACCTGGGCACTAATGGGAATAGCTAAGTTGATCTATTCTCCTATCAGGCTTAGGATGGCCAATCAACAGGATGTGAGCCCCTTTGGAAGACTGGAACATGTCTCTGTGGACATCGACAGGGTTAAAACATTTGTAGACTTTGAAGTAATTGAGATAGTTGACGATAGTTGTCCTTATCCCATGCTGTTAGGAATTGATTGGGCTTTCAATAATTCTACCGTTGTTGACTTAAAGAAAAGAAGAATGACATTTGAAGGTGACGACCTTAGGGTCATTGCACCTCTGGATCCTGATGAAGGTCAGAGATATATAGAGCCCATAAGAGAAGAGGACCGCGCATATGAACTAGAAAATATATACAAATTGACCACAAGACAACATGATTGCATTAATCCTACAACGGATGGGAATTTAAGATGGCAAAGTGACAACGCATGTTCATCAGATTTGAAAGAAGCACTAGAGAACTAGCAGAACAATATGTATGAAGTTTTTGCACAGAGATGTGCTAGATTAACTAGAGAAGTTTGTTGGATCGGCACAACAGTAAGTAATTTGCCCACCTTTGATGGTTTTAATCACTTAGAAAATTTCTTATTGAAATTTGAAGAAAGTGTACCAGTACAATAGAGACTATTGGCACTGGACGAGGACTTGAAATAAACTCCAAAAATATGGTGGGGAGCACATAAGAAGAACATTGTAGACTGGGTGCAATGTCACACTTTGACAATAGCATGCTTCTTAGAGCAAGTAGAAGGCTGCAAAGTTAGATACATAGGTCAAAGTTTTAGGAAAGAACATGTATGAAATTGTGAGGAAGCCTGGAGCAACATTCCTCAGGAGTAGTGGGTACATAAATTCATTAACACACTGGATACAACGCTTATCAACTAGTATCCTCAATCAAAACTGTGCCTCATCACTACAGATTGGCAAGGTATGACTCAAAATTTTGTAGCCACATTCTTATTTGAAAGTCAGTACCCAATGGTAGATGAATATTTACAGGTTATAAGACAGAAATTATTTGAGGAGGCACCTAGCTTCAATTTGGAGCAAGATGAGGATGAATGGACTGCACCTCTTCAGAAACTGCAAGGATGTTACAATATCGATTCTAATGAAGACAACGATCCTAAGAATGTGAACATCGCAGAAACAGAAGGACAAAGAGATATAGAAGGACCAAGAGTCGAACTACCTTTTATTGGACAACCATTTAAAATCAATAAAGTCAATATTAGGACAGATCAAGCACCTACATTGGACAATGTGGGAGATTATTGGGATGACGCCACTACTGATAAGATCACAGAATTACTGCATGAATATCAGGACTTGTTTCCAACCAAGTTCACCGATACGAAGGGCATTAAAGGACCTATGGGAGAAATGAATATTCCCCTAAAACTAGATGCAAGACCAGTCAAGAAGAGGCCATGCAGATTGAATCCCAAATATAAGTGGAAAGATAATATTGAATTAGACAGAATGCTGGAAGCAGGAATCATAGAACCCGTTGAAGAGTCAGAATGGATTAGCCCTATGGTGGTTCAAGACAAGAAAAAAGGAGAGATCAAAATTTGTGTAGATTTGAGAAAACTTAATGATGCATGCTTGGATGATCCATTCCCTACACCATTCACTGATGAAGTGTTAGATAATCTAGGAGGACAAGAAGTCTATTCCTTCACCGATGGATTTTCAGGTTATCACTAGATCAGGATTACCAAGGAAGTTTGCCATAAGACCACATTTGCAACAAAATGGGGATCCTACCAGTATACAGTGATGCCTTTTGGACTGAAGAATACACCAAACATATTTTCTAGGGTGGTGGTTGAAGCATTCAAAGAGTTCTTAGATAAATTTATGGAAGCCTATTTTGATGATTGGACTATTTTTAGCTTATTTCAAAATCATATTGAATCCTTAAGACTAATGTTGGATAAGTGTAGGCAATGTCAGATTTACTTTGAACCTGAAGAAATGCTTCTTCTTTTCATCATTTGGAGTGTTGCTAGGCCATATTGTGTGTAAGCAAGGGTTGTTGGTAGATCTGTCCAAGATTTCCATTATTGTTGATCTACCCCCCTACTTTAGTCAGACAGTTGCGCACTATGTTGGGACAAAATGGATACTACTTGAAGTTCATTAAGGGCTATGCATAGATCAAAACACCCATGGAGAATATTTTAAATAAAGATTGCTCGTTTCAATGGACATAAGAATGTCAATAGAGATTCGACACAATGAAACAGAAAATGGTTACTATGCCTATCTTGGTTTTCCCGGGCTAGAGTAAGGAATTTCATGTGCATGTCAATGCATCCTCTATTGTATTAGGAGAAGTGTTAGAAAAACCAGGAACAAGAGATATTGACCACCCGTTAGCCTTTGCTAGCAGAAATATTTCAACAACTGAGATAAATTACAACCACTGAGAGAGAAGGTTTAGCCATGGTGTATGCGCTACAGAAGTTTCATCACTTCTTACTGGGAGGACACTTTAATATGTTCACCGATCAATCTACGCTGAAATACTTGGTCAACAATCCAGTGTTGGGGGGAAGGAAATGCATATGGCTTCTGTTATTTCAGGAATATGATTTTGAAATTGTGGTAAAGCCAAGGAGAATGAACAAGGGAATTGACCATTTGTCTAGATTAGAGCATGGAGAGGAACTAACTAGTTTGGAGGACACACTACTAGATGCACAACTGCTGGCCATTAGGAAGATTGATGATCACTTCGTCGATATAGTTCAGTTTCTGTCAACAGGAATGGCACCTCATGAATACACAGTCATTCAGAAGAAACAATTGGTAGTGCGTGCTGCAAATTTTTCACTTATAGATGGACAACTATATAAGATGGGACCTGATGAGATATTGAGGAGATGTGTTATGGAGGAAGAAATACCACTAATTCTAGAAGAAGCACATGAGGGCATCAGAGGAGGACACTACGTAAGGAAAGAAATAACGTAGAAGGTTCTGCGAGTTGGCCTCTAGTGGCCCACTTTACACAGAGATGCTAAAGAATACTATAGAGCCTGAGATGTATGCCAATGAGTTGGGAAACCTTCCAGAAGAGATGAGATGCCTTTAGCACCCCATCTAACCTTACATGCATTTGAGAAATGGACCATTGACTTCGTGGGACCTATAAACCCACAGGAAAAGCACACAAGAGAAAGATACAACATTACTGCAATAGAGTATTTGACCAGATGGGTAGAAGCAAGAGTTGTGAAGGACTGTAGTGCAACTACAACTGCACAGTTCATATTTGATGATATAATTACCAGGTTTGGATGCCCGAAGGTCCTTATGAGTGATCAAGGTACACATTTTATTAATAATACTATTGAAGCCTTGACTCAAGAATTTGAAGTTCATCACCAGAAGAGCACTCCATACCACCCACAGGCGAATGGTATAGTTGAAGCCTTCAAAAAGATATTGGAGACTGTGCTGATGAAGATTTACAGTGTAAACATAGATGAATGGGATTAGAGAGTACCAACAGTACTATGGGCCTATAGAACCACTTGTAAGAATCTGACAATGCAAACTCCATTTAAATTGGCTTATGGTCTAGAAGTCGTAGTACCCATGGAATATTTAGTTCCCAGCCTAAGAATTGCATCATTCACAGATATGGATGAAACTGGCACTCTGCAAGACAGACTTGCGTAGTTGGTAGAGATAGAGGAATACAAATATATTGCAGGATTCCATCAACAGGTACAAAAGGAATGAGAGAAGGCTTACCATGACAGACACATCAGGAAGAAAGCACTCAAGCAAGGAGATATGGTATTGGTATATGACAACAAGTTCATGAAGCATCCAGGGAAGTTCAGAACACATTGGCTAGGACCATACGAGGTCACCTATGTTACCAAAGGAGGAGATGCGCAGTTGAAGACTTTGAGTGGAGAATGGAAGGAAGGGTTGGTGAATGGGAGCTAGTTGAAATTGTACTATGACAATGAGCTGCCTCGTAGATCTTGGTAGAAGTGGAAGGAGAAGGGTCTAGGTACCAGGTGTAGTTGAAACTGGGTACCAAACATAGAAAAAACAGTCTACACACAGTGGGGAAAAACTAAGCAGAAAGCACAGGTTGCACTGTGCAGTCTAAATTCAAAGTAAAGCAGAAGGTTCAGATCAGAAGTGCCTTAGGACGAGTCACAAGTGAGTGTTGGGGGCTTGTTGGCCCTGGGTATGAATTGAGTAAGAAAAGTGAGGAAAAAGGAAGAGAAAAGATGAAATGTGAACTGCGCGGAAGACACACTGACTGAGATCAGGTCGAAGTGACTAAAAAAGAAGAAACGAAGGAGCAAAGTATGGGAAAACGAGTCGTTGGATGAGAAGATCAAGGAGAAAATATTAGCCAAGAAGATGGATCATGGACAAATCAACAAGCAGAAAAAGACGCCAGTAGATGCTTTGGAGCACTTCATGGGAAGGAAGCAAAGACATGCTGGCGAATCCCGGAAAACCTGGGTCAAGTTGACCTAGGGTTTTAGACACCTAGGGTTTTGGTATCTAGGGTTTTTGACACCTAGGTTTCAGCCTAAGGTTGTTCAAGAGTCAATGAATGTATAAATAAAGGTCAAGAGGACCTAGGATGCATTCAATTATGTTATGATGAATGGTTGTTGTTACTGTTGAAAGAGAGATGTATCGTGTGGTGAGACAAGTCTGTGTTGTAAGATCTTCAGCTGGATGCAAATATCAACCCTACAGCTGGGTGCGCAGGAAGGGGGAGAGAAGAAGAGAGAGATCTACAAGATAATAGCACATATAGAACTGTATGTTTTATATAATATCAAGAAACACAGTTATGTGGACGTAGACCTAGGGAGAGGGTGAACCACCTATATCTTGTTGTTTGTGTGATTGATGTGGTGTTCTTTTGTCCTCTGATATTATGTTGTTGCATCTTTATGTTAGATATGATATATCACTGTGCAAAGTAGGATTAAGTTGGTATATGATATATAGATGTTGTTTCGTTGTTGTATTGGATCCACTTTGCATTTCCTCTGGTTGCAGACACCTATGTCCTACAACTGTTGGGTATGTGTTATATTCTTTGCATGTGTGTGTGTGGGCGCATCATATATGACAACTGCATTTTGGTATTAGGGTTTTGGTATCTATGAAATACCTAAAAACATTGTATATATTGTATGGTGAATGGTGAAATTCGATATAATGAATATGAGAAAGGTTTTCCCGGTTGAGGGTTTCGGGTATAAAATCTTTGTGTACTCTATGTATGAGCCATTGATTAATTTCTGTCTTGCTTAAGAATCTATATGCATTGCTTTACTTCGCAGGTTTAAAACTTACAACAACCCCCTATTGCTACTTCGGGCGAGACTACATCTACTTCGCAGGTGTTGCCGAAAGGGCCAATAGTCTTCCCCTGTGCCAATAGTATGGAAGGATTTTTTGTACCACCATTCCACCAAGGGAAACCACATGACCCATTGTGTTTGTTTATCATAAGAAAATAAGAAAATATATCCTTCTAGACATTTATTCACAATATTAGTTTTCCCATTGGATTGAGGATGGTACGATGAGCTGTGAGTCAATTGAGTACCCAAACAAGAAATTAATTTAGTCCAAAAATTTCTAATGAAAATTGGATCTCTGTCACTTACAATAATCTTGGGGACTCCATGTAGCTTTTGAACTATTTCAATGAATGTTGTGGCTATTGTTCTTTCTTTAAAAGGATGATAAAGAGAGAAAAATGGGCACACTTTGTCAATCAATCCACTATTACCATGATGATAGTTTTTCCTTCAGATTTGGGTAAACCTATAATAAAATCCATTGAAACGTCTTCCCAACATTGACTTGCTATAGATAATTGTTGTAGCAGACTTGGTGTCTTGATTGTCTCTCCCTTGTTCTATTGGAAAACTACACATTCTGACACAAAATTTTGAGCATCATTTTTAAGACCTTCCCAGGAAAAAACACTTCTTGATCATATGGTACATTTTTAAGAATCCTAAATGTCCTCTTATGGGAAAAATGTGCAATTCTAGAAGGACCTTGTGTTTGAGTTGGGAATTCTTACATAAATATAGGAGATCATGATACCATAGAAAATCATTCTTCCATACATAATTATATAATGAACTGGGGTCCTCTTGTAGTTGTTGAATGATATTGCATACCTCTTAATGTTTATTCCATTTTATCCTTGAAAGGATTTCTTCCACAACATTATTTTTTCTTTTTTTTTCTAGATAACCTCAAAGTCATAATCTAGCATCTTTGTAACCCATTTTTGTTTCTCTTTTGAAGATAATCATTTCTCCAAGAATTAATTCAAACTATCATGATCTATTTTTACTTTGAAGCATATTCCTATTAGGTAAGGGTGTCAATTATTAACTACATGTAGTATGGCCAACATTTATTTTTCATAAATGGGTTTAAGTTTTTTCCTTTAAGTTGGTTACTTTCAAAGGCCCCTTGCCTTCCCTCTTGCATTAAAACTGCACAAATTCCATGGCCTGAGGAGTCACACTCCACAATAAATGTTTTTGTGAAGTCATGTGTGGCTAGGAAAATATTTGTACACATAGCCTCAAGTTTCTCGAAATCTTTAGTTGTTGGTTGAGTCTAAGAAAATGCTTCCTTATTTAATAATGTTGTTAAAGGTGCTGCTATTTGACCATAGTTTTTAACAAAATTATGGTAATATCTTGTCAATCCTAGGGATCCTCTAAGTTTCTTCAAAGATTTTGGAATTTCCCATTCCGTCATAGATTTAATTTTGTTAGGGTCCACATTTACACCTTAATGACATACAATATGATTCAAATATTCTACTTCTTGAATCGCAAAGGCATACTTGGAAGGATTTTCATAAAGTTATTGCTCTTCCAATAGTTGCAATACTCATTCAACATGTTGTACATGCTCTTCCCAAGATTTTTTGTAGATTAGTATGTCATCAAAAAATACTAACACAAACTTTCTAAGGAAGGGATTGGAAATAGAAATCATCAATCTTTGAAATGTTGAAGGTGCATTAGTAAGTCCAAATGACATAACCAAAAACTAATAATGAACTTCATGTTTTCTAAAGGATGTTTTGAGAATGCCTTCCTGCCTCATTCTGATTTGATGATATCCCGAACAAACATCCAACTTAGTAAAGAAAATTTATCCATGCAATTCATCTAATAACTCATCAACGACAAGAATATGAATATTATCTTTAATGGTCATTTTGTTGAGTTGTCTATAATCTAGACACATATGGCATGGACCATACTTTTTCGTAACCATCACTAGTCGTGAAGAGAAATAAATTTGGCTAGGTTGATTGATGTTGGCCTTTAATATTTCTTGGATCATACGCTCAATCTCACTCTTTTGTGCATATGGATACCTGTAAGGCTTAATGTTAGGTGGTACACTTCTTGGTTTCACATGAATAACATGGTGATGATCTCAAGAAGCTGGAAGAACCTTAGGAATTTCTCCAAATACCTTGGAATGATTGTTTATAACTATTTGGAGATCCGATGGAGCAGATGACATAGATGTTTGAACATCTAGTGAGAAAACTTGTGCAATTACACCATGGTGTCCCTTTTTGAGTAATTTTGTCATGTTATTATAGATTATCACCTTAGAGGGTTTCCCTTGGATACCTCTAAGCCCAGTTTCCTTGCATTATGAGGAAAATATCATGAAAATATCTTGAAAATTAAGGGCCACTATTCCTCATGATTGTAACCATTGAACTCTGAGTACAACATAATCACCACCCATTTGGATGGAAATCACGGGACTATCCAAAAACAAATCCCCCATATTGAGATTAATAATATGGAAATTCCTAAAACAATTTATGGTACCTCCATCTGCAATCATTACTTGAAACTTCAGTGCTGGATATATAAAGAAATTGAGATACTTTTCTGATTTGTAATTGATGAAGTTATGGGTACTAGTAGAATCAATCGACATTGTTACCTTTTTCTTTTTTATGTATCCTTAAATCTTGAGGGTTTTTTGAGTATTAATTCTATCCAATGCATGACAAGATATTGTTGTAGTATCTTCTATATCTAGATCTTGTGATGGTTTCAATTCTTGATCTTCTTCCTCTTCATAGTCTATGTAGAATAATTTGTTCTCACCACAATTATGCCCCTTACTGTACTTTTTTTCACAATTGAAACATAATCCATTTTCTCTTCTTTCATCCATTTTCTAAGGTGTCAACCTTGTCGGTTGATTGAGGTTAGGAGATGGAACATGGTGTAATATGCCAGATATAAAAAGTATGCAGAATAGAAATAAAATTCTAGAAATGGAAGATAAACAATAATATAACCAGAACAATCACCACAATAACATGGAAATGATATCAAAATAACACCATAAAGAGAACTTTGATTCCGAGAGCAATGTTCATGGGCCTCTTTGAGGGGGAAACTTCCAGTCGAGAAGAGCTCTATTACAATAATATCCAAGCTATGGTTCTCATACCCTCAAATCCTATTTATACTAAATATGTCTATCAATAGAACCATCTAGAGGAATATCCTTCTAGAAGTGTAAGCTTCTATTAGGTCTTCTTACATTCGACTTATTCTACTTTATTGAAAGGCCTTATTAATATTGACCTTTATTACATCGAAATACATTGTTCTACCTATGTGAGGGGTTAGGTCCCTAACATGTCCTTCCCCTTACAAACAGCCTTGTCCTCAAGGATTGAGATGTGGAAATTGTTGTAGAATGGTAACTGGTTCCCAAGTGGCATCTGCTGGAGTTTTATCTTTCCACTGGACTAACACTTCCTTGATGGTTCGTTGATGTAGGCGATGCTCGTGTTGGTCCAAAAGTGCTTGTGGATGTAGCCAAATGGGGCCTTCTTCGTCCAACTCGGGAAGTTTGGTTTGAGTTTGGCACTTAGTTCCAATCACCTTCTTTAAGCATGAAACATGAAAAATAGGATGTAGCTTAGAATGACTTGGCAAAGCTAACTGATAGGCCACCTATCCCACACTCTTGAGAATTGTATAAGGACCATAAAATTTGGGCGCCAACTTCTGACAATGGTTGGCCTTGAGGGAAGTTTGCTTGTAAGGTTGCAGTCGAAGAAACACCTGATCCCCTTCTGAAAAATGACATTCAGAGCGACCTTGATATGCTTTTTGCTTCATGCAATTATGGGCCATGACCAAATTCTCTTTCAGGGTACGGAGAATAGCCTCTCGAACTTTAAGTGTTTGGTCAATTGCCTGGACCTTGGAGACACCTGGTCCATATACTGCTTCAAAAGGAGTCGTGTGGGTAGCTGTATTGTATGAATTGTTGTACCACCATTCAGCTAGGGGTAACCATTGAGCCCACTGATTTTTATTTTCTGATGCAAAACACCTCAAATATGTTTCCAAAAACTTGTTGAAAACTTCAGTTTGACCATCCGTCAGGGGATGATAAGTTGTGCTGAGATGCAATTGGGTGCCTTGTAGCTTGAATAGTTCTTGCCAAAAATTGTTGGTGAAAGTTGGGTCACGATCAGAAAAAACAGAATGTGGCATGCCATGAAGCTTGAAGACCTGATCCATGAAAATTTGAGCCTCTGTGGATGTTGTAAATGGGTGTTGAAGAGAAAAGAAATGAGCATACTTGGAAAGGTGTTCAACTACCACCATGATGACTGATTTATTGCCCGATTTAGGTAAGCCTATAATAAAATCCATAGAGATATCCCTCCAAATAACAGGTGGAATTGGAAGTGGTTGTAGTGTGCCCAGAGATTTGATGGTTTCTCCCTTGTTGCGTTGAAACACATCACATTCGACCACAAAATTCCGAATGTCTTGTTTCATACCATCCCAGAAAAAAGAACGTTTGACCCTGTCATAGGTTTTGGTAAACCCAGAGTGTTTAGCTGTGGGTGTAGCATGAAGCTCAGAAAAAACCGTGGATTTAAGTTTTGACTGTTTACTTAAATACAAATGACCTTTGTATCGAAGATCATCATGGAGCCAAGAGTACCCTGGGGAAATTGGAGAATTGGACTGCAATTGTTGTATGAGATGCGAACTTTTTGGATCATGTAGCCATTCCTAGAAAACGACTTGGAGCCAATATGGTACAATGAAGGAGAGAGAAAAGAGGGAGACTTCATCTTCATATTTTTGGGAAAGTGCATCCGCAACCACATTTTCTTTGCCTTTTTTGTAAATGATCTCATAATCATATCCAAAGAGCTTAGTCACCCATTTTTGTTGCTCTGGGGAGGAAATGTTTTGTTCCAGAAAATACTTGAGGCTTTGACGATCTGTCTTAATTTGGAAGGTCCCCAATAGATAAGGGCGCCACAAATCAATGGCATGTAAAATAACCAACATTTCCTTTCCATAGATTGATTTGCCCAAATTTTGTTCAGACAATTGTTTGCTAGTAAATGCCAAAGGCCGACCCTCTTGCATAAGGACAATGCCAATACCTTTCCCTGAAGCATCACATTCCAGGACAAAGGTCTTTGTGAAATCAGGAAGGGTTAGGACTGGAGTGGTGCACATGGCCATATTCAAGGTTTGAAAATCCTAAGTAGCTGTTGGAGTCCAAGTGAAAGAATTCTTTTTAAGGAGTGCGGTGAGAGGTGCCACAATCTTTCCATAATTCTTAACAAACTTGCGATAATAACTTGTTAAGTCCAGAAATACTCGCAAGCTTTTGAGAGTCTTTGGGTGAGGCCAATCTTGCATATCTTCAATCTTTTTATGATCCACCCTGAAACCGTGCTTGCCAATAAGATGACCTAAGTACTTGACTTCTGAGGCGCCAAAAGCACATTTAGATTGTTTAAGGAAAAGTTGGTGTTGAGAGAGTAGATGAAGAACGTGGTCCACATGAGAAAGATGGTCTATCTAGGTTTTTATATAGATGAGGATATCATCAAAGAAAAGTAAGACAAAATGACAAAGAAAAGGGCGAAATACATGATTCATGAGGCTTTGAAAGGTGGAGGGGGCAGTACACAAGCCAAGGGCATGACCAAAAACTCATAGTGGCCCTCATGAGTTCTAAAGCCAGTCTTAGGAATGTCTGCCTCTTTCATACGGATCTGGTGGTAGCCAGAATGAAGATCAAGTTTAGTAAATAACTCGGTGCCACTTAATTCATCCAAGAGGTCATCAATGACAGGAATGGGAAATTTGTCTTTAATGGTGAGTTTGTTGAGGGTGCGAAAGTCAGGACACATGCACCAAGAACCTTCTTTCTTCAAGACCATGACCACAAGAGAAGAGTAGGGGCTCGTACTAGGGAGGATAATGCCTACGTTAAGCAGTTCTTGAACAATTTTCTCAATTTCATTTTTTTGGGAAAAGGGGTGTCGATAAGGACGGATATTGGTAGGAAGGCTTTCTGGTATAAAGGGAATGGAATGATCATGAACCCCATGGGAAGGTAGGAGTCCCTGTGGAGTGGAAAAGACTAACTGATGTTTATAGAGGATGGATTGGAGGTCTTGCGACACATAGGGTGTCTCATTTTCCTGTATGGCATGGAGTTGGGTAATAACACTAGAATGACCTTTTTTGAGCAGCTTTTCCATGCGATGGGAACTAATGATCTCAGGTGAATCGACGATGATGCCTTGGAACTTATATTTTTTGCCCTCCTAGTTGAATTGCATGGTTAATTCCTTGAAATCCATGAGAATGGGACCCAAATTCCTTAGCTAGTCTGCACCTAGCACAATGTCACAACCGCCCATGTCGATAGCAAACATATGAGATTTTAGGTGGTAGTCACCAATTTGGAGACACACATTTTCACAATGCCCTCCAAATTTCATGGAGCCCCCATTGGCAATCATGATTTGGAAATTATTAACTGCATGGATATAGAAATGAGTTTCTTGGGCAATTCGGCGATGAATAAAATTATGGGTGATGTTGCTATCAACAAGAATGATGACCTTCCTATGCTTGATGTAACCGATTAGCTTGAGGGTTTGGGGAGTAGAGAAGCCAATGAGAGCATTTAGGGAAATGACCAGTTCTACTTTAGGAGGGTCTGAGGGGAGGGGTTATGTCAGTGGTTTCAGGTGACTCAGACACAAGGGGAGTTTCAACATCCTCTTCCGAAATATCCTCCGAGATGGCCATAAAAAGATTTTGTTCCTTAAACTTGTGGCCCATAAAATATTTGTCATCACAACTATAACAAAGGAATTTGAGTTGGTGTTCAACCATTTCATCCCTGGTCAATTTTTGGATCTTTAGTGGAGCAGAAGGAGTAGTGGGATTTACTGGTTTAGTGCGAGGAATAAAGGAGGGTTTCCAGTTTTGAGAAGATACAACCTGTTTTTCTTCTTTATCTCTTTTAATAGCCTCCACCCAAATCTGAGGTTGAGCCATGATGACATGGGAATGAATCTCATCCTTGAAGCCACTGATAAAACATTCTCGAAAAAAAGCATCAGGCATGCCCTGTGTCCAAAAAGCCAGGCGCTCAAAAGAAGCTATAAAGTATTCCAGTATTCCTGATTGTTTCAACTTTGTCAAATGGCCTAGATGGTTGGTGTTAGTGTCAATGCGTTCGTAAATCTTTTCCACAAAGTGTGTCTAAGTAATATACCCTTGACGGAAAGTTTTTCTCCATTTCTACCATTGCCAACATTCTTGATCTAGATGGATAACACCATACTAGAGTTACCCAACAAGTGGGATCTGAGCCATCAAATTTGGTCACATCCACCCGCGAAAGGTGTAGGTCACGCTAAAAGTGACGGGGCTAAAAATTATGGGAATGAGAGGAAGTTTCGGCTTTAGTATGTGGAGGTGGGTCAGATAAAGGGTTATCTACGGGGATATGCAGCTTAGTGCATATCATCGAGATGAAAGATTCAAGATGGGTAGTCATGTCTTGTTTGAGTTCCTCGATTGAGGTGACGATGGAGGATTGCATGGTGGTATTGATGGTGGAAACATTGGCACTGAGTTGTTTCAATTCTTGTTGGGTCTCTGTGAAATTAGATTGCAAGGTATTGAAACGAGCTTCCAAGTCTTGGCTATGGGTATGGACCATGATGACAAGGGAACTGAAACGGGGCAGGTGGGGTCAAAAATTTTGCTGAAAAATGATATGTATGAATGTAATAAGGGAGAAGAGATAAATCCAATGGAATAGGTATCAAATAATGGTGCAAAAATTTCCAGACTTTTTTTTTTACACCTGCGGAGTTATACTCTATTATGAAGAATACTGCAGTGATGAAATGCCCAAATGCTTAACCAGGAAGAAATGTGTATTGATTTGGAAACCCAAACACAGTTGCGTGACAATAGATCTTGTCTATTTTAATGTTTTTGTTTCCGTCCCCAAGGGTTAGGTATTTAGGGGTTCTACAGACAAGGGTTTTCCCTATGCTATAGCTCTCTGATATACATGTAGGGTCCAACAGTAGTACTCGGCCCAATATCTTAGGGCATTAACTAAGGAGGCTAGACCGTGCCCTTAGGCTAGATCGTGCCCAATATCTTAGTATCTTCCTGAGTGTTGTTCTCGGTGGCACTATAGCAGTGAGGCGGTCGATCAGTTTATCTAAAAAGGGCTTCAAGAAATCTAGGTTGATCCATACACAGGTGTTTTCTGATGTGCTACCAATCGAAAGGGTACCAACATGGGTTACAAGGGTGGCCAATAGATGTGCGCTTAAGTACCACTTGTATTTCCTGCGTGTATGAATCCCTCAACTGCAGGTTTATGCGTGTAACGACAAATATCTATGGCTTAAAGACGTCAGAATACATCTCTACCCTGAAAAACATTTAACCCACAATTTCTGCCAAGGAAAGTGCTCTAATACCACTTGTAATATGTCATATATAAAAAGTACGCGAAACATAAATAAAATGCTAGAAATGGCAGATAAACAACAATATAACCAGAACAATCACCACAATAACACGGAAATGATATCAAAGTAACACCAAAAGAGCACTTTGATTCTGAGAGAAATGTTCACGGGCCTCTTCGAGGGGGAAACCTCCAGTCTAGCAGATCTCTATTACAATAATATCCAAGCTACGGTTCTCATACCCTTGACTCCTATTTATACTAAATATGTCTATCAATAGAACCATCTAGGGGAAGATTCTTCTAGAAGCAGAAGCTTCTATTAGGTCTTCTTACATTCGACTTTTTCTACTTTATTGCAAGGCCTTATTAATATTGACCTTTATTACATCGGAATACATTGTTCTTCCTATGTGAGGGGTTAGGTCCCTAACACATGGTTCTCTCTATAGTTGTTAGAGGTCGCCCTTTTAGTAGCCATATTTTTGTTTTCCACTTTCCTTGCCATAGTGAAAGATTTCTCTAGGGATTTAGGTTCGAAGAGACACACCTCATATTGAATGTTCTCCTTCAGAGTGCCCACAAAGAGATCTAACAAATTATCCCCAGGAATGTTCTTTACCCTAAGACTTATCTTTTATTATTGTTGAATGTGCTTTATAATTGGACCTTTTTTCCAAATAGTTATCAATTGACTAAAGAATGTATTGCTCTTAATATCCCCATAGTGTGATATCAATTCATCCGTAAAAATGGACCAATAGATAATACAATTATTTTTTCTTTCACAAAGCCATTGATACCAAACAAATTGATCATTTTCTAAATACAAGGATGTAATAGGTGCATTTTGTAAGCTTGGTACTTGCTGTAGATCAAAATATTGCTCCATTTGGAAGATCCATGTTATAGGATATTTACCATCAAACTTCCTCATATCAATATTTAGAATGAAGTAGTTCCTTGGTTCTAACTTGAAGCATTGATGATGTAGATCTTGAAGTGATGAATAATCATGATTCTGGGACTCAATCTTTATTTCCTCTACATTTTCATGATTCCCTTGCATTTTGATATCTCATATAGGGAGTATCTCATCTAGAGCATGTAAAATCATGGAAATATAACATCTTATTTTCCATATGATTCCTATTTTCATCCATATTCTTTTCCATTTCCTTTTTAAGGTGTTCCTGAGAATGTGATAAATCCACTAGTTTCAACATACTAGCACTCGTTTCATCGACTTGTTTCTTTAATTGGGTTATCCTTTTTTCTAAGTCTTTAGTTGATTCGAATTCCATGTTTGAGTTCTTATGAGGAGTACCACTATTATTTATTGTAGAACCCTTTTCCATCTAAGAAAATAATAATTCTCCTATTTTTCCTCTTTATCACAAATTTTGAATAATCAAATTTAGATCTTCCAATCAGAAGTTATGACAATTGTAATTTACGTACCTTTCAAACCATTAATTTGGAGTATGTATGGGTGAATGACCTTTTCCCTGATATATATATATATATATATGTGTGTGTGTGTGTGTGTGTGTGTGTGTGTGTGTGTGTATTAGCCTATGGCTTACCTTAACCAATCACTAAGTCTAATTTTCACCTATATTTGTATTATTCATTTAGGATATTAGTAATATATCCTCAAGTGATGACTAATGAGTTAGTTAAGATTTCCTAGCCTAGTCATCATGCATGATTTTAGGATCTAGGGAAAATCTCTCTATGAGGTGGCATCACCCATTGTACTATAAATATGTACCATTGGTGTGAATAAAAAAAGGGTTGGCTAGTGAGCCTTTTCCATCATCTTGTTGTTCATGTCTATATTTTTTCAATTGGTATAAGAGATCTTATGGTATTAAGGGCCTGGTAACACCATGGTAGTTTTCCATGGAGGATTTTCAATTTGAGTTGATGGATGATGGATACTCTCAAATGTCAAACAAAATCTAGTGTGATACGAACATTTGAGATTTCATTGCATTTTGAGGGGCATCTGAACTTAGATATGCATGAAGAAGTGGATGATGAAAGAGGAGTAGTAGTAGTTGTGTATGGATTAAAGGTCCAACATTTGGATCCCTGCACTCCCATAGATCTACACCAGATCTGCTAGATATGGTATGTAGAGTATCCAAACCCCAAATTGATCCATTTCCATTTAGTGAACCAATCCATTTAAGCATGTGCCAACCATTTTTCGTTTACCTTACATGTCTATCTTTTTTGTTGTCCATCTCTATTGTTTTCAGCTGCATGCGAGAAAATACAACCCAATAGCTCGTTTTTGAGGCACTCACGCTTAGCTAGATATTCCCCATGCACAGTTGAAACAATTAGGGTTCATATCTAAATATCATGTCATTGAATAGTCTTCAATTGAGCTCTATAAACTTTGTTTAGCATTAGATTCAATATTTTTTAAGTGCATGAGTAATTGGCAGGTTTTGTGTAGTGAGAGGCAGTGCTAATGACCCAATGATTCAACTATATAATTCATCACCCAAAGATCCAACGATCTATTTCTTCACCCAACGATTCATACCAGTGATTTTATCTACACCAGTGGATCGACCCATAATCACCATTGTTTGTAGTGTTGGACTACATGGCAAGCATAATCCACACTCAAATATCCAATGACCATGAATCTTTTATTGTGTACACCCTTCATGGATTCAGAGGTTCTCTCTCTCCTTGTTGAGGTTGGATCACTCATCGCTCCTAAATATTTTTAGAACTCCTATCTTCATGGCACTGCATTCTAGATAAAACTGAGTAAGTAGATCTGGGATTTTGTTTTTTAATTTTTGATGATTTTTTCCACACCTGAAAAGATTGATCCACAAAATTTTGCCTCATATCCATGCCCAAAATAATAATGGAAACAATCCTTCATAGCCCACATTGATAGATTTGGAATCCCATGCGCCCATCTCATGTGAATGATTCAACGCTTGAAATACAACAACCCAAGTGAAATATTCAACACATGGAAAGAAAGGACTGTATTGCTGCGTGGAAACTTGGATTTTTTCCATTTTAAGTCTCTTTTTTGAGTAATTGACTTCCTCTTTTCCACTACCGAGGTCCAGATTCGAGGAATTTCATTCCTGGAATATGATGAGCTTGAAGCAATTTATGGCTATTTTATCTTTGTCTTTTCTCCATATGTTAATTGTGATCCATGAGAGAGTAGAGAGTAGCAATGTTGCCTACACCAACAAAATTGCAGATCTACACTTCTTTAGACATGGAATGATGAAGAAAATATCACCTAGAGATGCAATTTGATTTACATTTTTCCATTAAGAGAATTTTTGTACATGGTTCATGTTTTTCAATCGACACTATTTTTCAAAGAACTAGTGTAAGATATAGCAAACTAGTTTGTTTTGGCATTACGTTTTATTGTAAGATATATTGCTAGACTCTGTTCATTCCCAAAACACATGCCTTCGCTGCATTCTTCTTGTGCTTCTGCACATGAAATATTTATTTAGAACTTTGCTTTAGACCCTCTACTAGCTTGGACGCAAGGGAATCCAAGGGATTTGATCTGGGGATGGTCTTCGCATGTGTATTATTTTCTTCTATAGGCCCGTGATTGAGTTTGAAGACTGTTGGAGGGCCAGTTTGGTTGGTCTAGGGTTCGAGTCTGGAATATGAAAATTCTTTCTCGTTCTATGGGAGTATCACCAAGGAAATCTGTGTGTTGAATCCTCCAAGTAATGGAAGTTTTCACCATAACAGAGATATGTAGTCTGCAATCCATTCAATTTAATGAGAACTGATCTCGCTACCTCTAAATTTGTTGCACCTCACATGGCCACGCATGAGCTGAAAAGTAAGTAATAGGTTTGTGCCTTGTTCTTGATGCCTCCATGTATTGATCATATTGATCAGTAGTCCAAGTTTATTTTGGAAAGATAGTTGGAACACACATATCGCTGAGTGGGAGCATAGAAAATGTATACACAAAAAACAGGAGGTAAAAGGAAAATAGCGATATTCAATTGAAGAATTGACCCAGAATTCACTAAACAGCTTCCACAAGATTGACTCCATAGATTTGCTCGAAATTTCCTCAAAATCCTCTTGAAATCCACCGATGGTTCATTGGATATGGTGCCAAATGTGAGTTTAAGTGGCTTGTTTTAAAGCTCATACGTATTTCATTCATATGGAATTAAAGATGATAGGCATATAAAACAAATCTCTACACGGATCTAGAAAATTCATTTTTCACTTTCAAAGTGAAAAGCATAGAGTTACAAAAACTTTATATGGATTTGAATGTTTAAAGATTTTAAAGAGTATAAAGTATTATGATACAAATATTACTTTATATCTATGTAACTTTATGAAAGTAGAGTGAAATGACTTTATTAAAGTGGAGTGATAAGAATATTTATGTGATGAAAGTAATAAGAGGATTTATTTGGGGTATTCATGTACTTGAAGATTCATAGTTGAAGAGGGAAGCTTCATCCCGATGAGCCATTGAAAATTTATATTGTTGATGAAGACCAAGATAGTTTCAAAAAGAATTTGAACATGGTTATTGTAAGAGTGATATCATAATAAAATTGAATTCTTTTTCTCTGTGTCCTAAATATGCTCGAAAATGAATAAGGGGATCTTAGGAACACTTTGCATTGTGTGCGATGGTGAAAGATTTCTTGAATGTTTTCATAGTGTTTTGTGTCTAGTTTTGACACTACACTTATAATTTATTGTACAACTATAAACACATGAAATCCACACCAAGTTAATGTAAGCACGCAATTAATGCCAGTGAAGAACATACATTGAAGCATGAGTAATCAAACAACAACAAAAATAGAAAATTGGAAATCACATCAACAATGAACAAAACAAGTTCATAATCAAAGGAGAATTAGACTCAAAAGAATTGACAACACATTCAAATTTGAAGAGTAATTCAACTTCATAATCAATATTTATTGTAATTTACAAATAGTCCTTTTGTAAGTTTACTTGTATCTTTGAAATCAAATTGAATTGCAATTTTTTGGGTGCATTATCGTTTGATCTCGACACCCAAGATTCATTGTAATTTTGAGTCAAAATTGACAAGGTTGAGTATTTTAAATCAAATAATTGTAATCACACTTTAGGGTG
>JASDQU010713610.1:0-11357 GCA_032191745.1 Picea mariana | reverse complement strand
TGTTATGTTCATTTGATGTTCGCTTCCTGTTGTACATTTTCTTTATATGCTGTGTATGTGATTTCATGTTGAGTTTGGAATCTGAAAGGAAGAAGGAATGAGTTTCAATTGTTTTTCTATTTGAGCTAGAGAATTCTTGCAAGTAGTGCAGTTGAAGTGTCCGCAAGGAGTGCATTGACACAAGGTTCAAATAGGGATAGCTTTTGTTCTCATTCACCCACAAGTGAAATTGCGCGTAGGATCCGTGCAAGGAGTGCGCAGGCCTAGTAAGAATCTCAGGGTTGTGAACATGATTGAATTATCAGAGGACTACTGCTGTAGGTGTGCGCAGGGTCAAGAGAAATCCAACACTTAGACGTGGTTGAAGGTTTTCCTCAAGGAGTACGTGCAAGAGTTTCCTGAAGGACTTGAAGGTCATGGGAAAGATCAAGAGGGATAATCCTTCAAATTTGTTGAAGGACAACACAGAGAAGTTGTGCCTTAAAGGTTGGCAAGAAACGTCGCAATTTTGCGAGCAGGTGGACGAGTTCCGTGGAGGAGCACATAGTCATTTCTCATATTTCTCAGAGGAGGAACGAATGGTCGATATTCTCCGAGGAGAATTCACGACATCCCGTGAGCTATCAGATCTCATAGAGGTGCATGGGAGATACCACAGGTATTCCTGAGAGGTTAGAAGGTCAGTGTTGACTATTGTCAAGGTTTGGGGTTTTGGGAATCCAAAACACTCGACCATTGACCTCACGATAGCGCGAAGTCCAATTTCCATATAGAAAAGGGGAGATCCCATGAGAGAGAGTTATGTGGGAGAAGATTTCTCGATAGGGAAATAAAAGAACATTAAAGTTCTTCGGGCCGAGAGGAAGAGAAGATCCTGTGAGCTGACGTGGACCTTCTGACCTGCGGGTTGTGTAGGGAGGACGTTGGCGTCATGTTGGAAGAAGTGAAGAGCACATTTTTGGTTGTATCAAACTCTATTTGTAAATTTTCTGAATCTGAATTGAATATAAATACAGAATATTTTGAGGTCTCTATGAAAATATTCTAATGGGTGGTGATATGAGCTTTGTTTCCCTTCATCGTATGTATTTCTTGTAACCTACCATTTCATTTACATTTTCTTCTATTTAAATTGAAGAGTTTAAAGGCCCATAATTCATCTTGTGACACTCTTGGCGTAAGCAATTTAAACTATGTGATTGTCTTCTTAACTTATTCAAAATTCATTTTAGTAATTCTTTGATGCAGTGATTTGTTCTCTTTATCTTCCTACACCCCTTTTAAATTCAAGAATAACTCAAATTTATCACCTTATTTAGCCTTTGTCCTCTGGAGATTTCTATCAGTCGATGCATTGTTTTCATTCACTTTCAAAATTTTGATTCTATAGCCCATAGTGTTCCTCCCCTTCTTTGCCAATAACTTTATTAAAAATCCCCAAAACAAACCAAATCTAGCCACCGATTTCCATAGATATATCCAGTGACACGAGAGAGCCCTCTTTGAGTTAAGAAGGCTAGTGCCTCATCTCTAAAGCTAGTTGAAACAATTACCTCTGTCATTTGTCTATTCAGTTGGACAAAATTTACAGAGTACTAACATTCTGGCGCGACTGTCGGGGACGAAATTGAAAAAATCTTCCCTGGGAAAATGATTTAAAGCTTCGGTTTGATCCCTGAGGGTGATAGTGGATCAAATACCTTATTGGCTAAGACTATTTTTACCCTGGAAACTCCATTATTTAGTGACCAATTGCACCACACCTTGTGAGATAGAAGTCTTGGCTCCTAAGAAAGTTCACACCAGGAGAAATCCATACCCAGAAGATGCAATCCCTATGTTTGAACCTGGAAATCTTGTATGCAGAAGAAAATAAAGGCCTGTAATCCAAGTATTGCGTCTAGACTGATATTTGTCCTTTCCTAGAGATGGAGCAACTAGCATTGAAGACCTTGAGTTTGACGTGAAATTTAAACAATCCTTATTCAGAACTGAGTCTGAATCTTGTCTAGGTGAGACTATCTTTGACGAGAAGAGAATATCAGGGATGATTTTAGGGGATAAATTTCTCTCATGGGCTAATTTTCCATGGTTTTTCCCAAAAAATATTCTCTATTCTAAAAATTATTTGCCCAAATTCTATAGGATAAAATTATTTTAACTTAAAAATTGCCAAAATTTTATACAAACTATATAAAATCCTTAGAAATTTGAATATTTTTACAAAAATGTTGCCAAACATTTATAGTTGGCATATGAAGGATTAGTAAGATTCGCCAAGGTTTCTACACTTTAAAATAAATTTCCATCCTTAAAATCACCCTTGGAAGAAATTTCAAGATCTGGTTTTAGCCGCATCTGTTAAGCCTGTAGTGACCCCTGCTTAGAACCAAGGTCCACTTCGAGCCCTCATAGCAGTGATGGCAACCAGATTTGTGCCCCTCATACTGCCCTCTCAACTACATGACCTGCCTCAAGATTACAATATAAGGATTAAACTATATGATGCCGAAGGTAACATATCAGATCAAAAACATTTAGACTGGTTTAATGATTTCGTAGACTTGGAAGAAGTAGACTACGGATATGTGAAGATGAGACTGTTTACACAAAGACTTTCCAGAGATGTGAGGAAGTGGTTCAGAGCCCTTCTGGTGGGAAGCATTCTAAATTTTGAAGCCTTTGAGACAAGCTTTCTTGCAATGTGGGGGGACAAGAAAAATCCCCTTCAGTTGTTGACCCAGTATAACAATATGAAGAGATCACCTGATGAGACAGTACAAGATTTTTCAGCTAGATTCATGAAGGTGTATAATTCCATTCCTGATGAAGTAAAACCCCCCGCAAGGTTGCTCAACTCAAATATGTTGATTCTTTCGAAAGTGAATTTGCGTTATTATTAAGAGAATGAAGGTCCACCACTTTGGACGATATGATGACTGATGCTATAGAAGTATAAGTGAACCTGATGGCTTCAGGGAAGATAAAAACTAATGCTAGAAGAGACACAAGCAAAGCTCAAGACAAAGCACAGCCTTCAACATCTCAAACATCAGAGGATAGATTCAAAGCAATGATGAGAAACATGGAGTGGATGATGGAAATAATGGCTCTAGGAAATAGGCCCAACCCTAGAGACCAGGCAGATGGTCCACCCAGAAATCTGAGAAGACCAACTATTCCACAGATTAGGAAAAGGAATCAAGCAAATCAAGAAGATCTAGCAAATTTGGGAAACCAAGCGAATCAGGGAAACCAGGTAAATCAGGGAAACCAAAGGAATCAAGGGGAACTGGAAATCATGCCTCCTTCCCAAAATAATTATGTAAATGAAGGTTATGATGGATATTTCGAAGATAACATGAACTGTTTTGATGATAAAGAAACAGAGATATTTTTGACCAAAGAGGAACATGACCAGTTCGTGGATGTAAATGAAATATTTCTGCAAGATGATGAGGAAATGGTATCAGTGGAAAAAGAAGATTATGAGACCGGACTACAAAATGCCATCATGCAATTCCAAAGGAAATATAACCTCTGAAATCAAAAAGTACCCCCAAACCCTCCCAAATGTAATCCTCCAAAGGGGAATCTCTCCAAATAAGCTCAAAACAATGTACATTCTTTTAGTCAGACCAAGAAAGATTCTACTGCAAAAGATTCAACTGCAAAGGACTCCACTGTGAAATATGTTGTTGCAAAAGATACCGTGGAAAAGGGGAAGTGGAAAGAATAACCTCAAAAGAAAATATTGAAAATAAGAGAAATGGTCACCAAAGAGGTAGAAAGGACCCCATCATCTTTTGATTTCGAGATTGAAATGGCTAAGATAAAAATTTCGGTACTGTTTAATGACTTGACCAGGAACAACGAATATAGAAATTAGATCATAAAGATGCTTAAAATTGGGCATACCTCTGATACCTTAAACATACAAGATTATCACCGAGCTATCCTATTTGGCCCAAGAGTGGAAGAAGGCAGTGAAAATGAAGAAGTCCCTCCCTTTTATGTCTGTTTGAAAATCCATGACATGATTCTACACAACTCTATGCTGGATTTTTAGCATCACACAACCTGATGCCAAAGGTAGTGATGGACCAATTAGGTATCGAAGTCACAAGAACTTACAAAGATCTGTTCTCCTTTGATTCAATAAAGGTAAAATTCCTTGGCATGATCAAAGACATGGTCATTTCTTTGGCACAAATTACAGCAAAGAACATGGTGATGGACGTAGTGGTTGTTGATATCCCTCCAAAATCTAGTATGCTGTTGTCCAGATCATGGGCTGCAAAATTAAAGGGAACCCTCCAGATGGACATGTCTTATGCTACTATTCCTGTCTTTGGTCAGGACAAAAGATTGTATAGGAAATATATGGTCATCAATAAATCAAAGGCTAGCAATCATCCTATATATTTAATGGAGACTGAATTAGGATCTTCCATCTTCTTCAATGACCTGTTCTCAGAAGAAGAAACATAAGTCATTTTAGCTAACAAGGATGAGCTCAAGGGGCAGATTGAAGAACTTTTAGAGCCACAAGATAACACAGAAGACTAGTTGTGGAACATGAATTTCGATGGAGTTTCTTGTAGAGAAGGACATGGAGATGGCGTATGGATCAACCATCTTGAAGGAGATTCAAAATTGTGTTCCTACAAACTTGTTTTTGAATGCACTAATAACATGGCCAAATATGAAGCATTGATATTGGGATTGAAAGTTTTAGAAGAAATAGGTGCCAAAAGAATTGTTGTGCATGGATATTCTGAGTTAATTATAAATCAAATCAAGGGCATCTACTAAGCAAAATAACCCATATTGAGGGCTTATAGGAATCTGGTGCTAGAACTCCTCGAGAAATTTGAAGAATGCAATTTATTGACCATCCCAAGAGAGAAGAATCAGATTGTTGATGCTCTGGCCACTTCCACGACAGTTTTTAGAGTCCCTATCTTCCCTGAGAAAAGATACAAGGTAGAAGTAAAGTACAGGCCAGCAGTACCAGACAATTTGAAGCATTGGCAGGTTTTCGAAAATGACAAGCAGATAGAAAGCTTCCTAAAAATGGACAATGAGTTCAAGAATTTGAACATTGACGATGAATATTGCAATGATGAGGTAGATGCAACCACTTTCACGAAAGAAGGATATTTTGTCAATCAGATCGCTGGTAGAGATATCATGCAACTGAAGAGTAATATCATCCCCAAGGGTCTGGTGCCATTAGATAAATTTTTTGATAACAATGATGTAGCCAGAAGCTCGAAGATCACAGTAAATGAAGAGGACATAGAATATTGCAATATCGGAACTCCAGAAGACCCAAAGATTGTGAAACTGTCCAGGAAGCTCAACCCTGAAATTAGAAGGAGGTATATCAAATTAATGAAAGAATTCCCTAATGTTTTTTTCTTGGAGCTACGATGATATAAAAGTCTATGATACTAGTATAATCTAGCATGTTATCCCAATAAAAGAAAACCACAATCCATTCAAACAAAAATTAAGAAGAATAAATCCCTTATTGTTACCATTGAGAGAGAAAGAAGTGAAAAAATTGTTTGAAGCAAGGATCATAATGTCCCTGAGGTTCTCTAAATGGGTAGCCAATATAGTACCAGTTAGAAAAAAGAGTGGAGAAATTAGGTTGTGTGTCGACTTCAAGAACCTAAATAAAGTATCCCTTAAAGACAACTACCCATTGCCTAAAATGGATCACATTTTATAGAAGGTGGTAGGCTCCCAAAAGATGTCGATGTTAGATGGTTTCTAGGGATACAATCAGATCATGGTACATCCTAACAATCAATAAAATACAACATTCACCACATCTTGGGGAACATTTATGTATGCTAAAATGCCATTTGGACTCATGATTGCAGGGACAACGTTTCAGAGGGATATGGATATATATTTTGCAGATGAAAAGGATAAATTCATTGTTATATATCTAGATGACATTACGGTATATTCTGCCTCAAATGAAGAACACATCAAGCATCTCAGGAGGGAGTTCTAAAAGTGAAGAAAGTTTGGCATATCCTTGAATCCGAAAAATTAAAATTTTGCCATGGAAGAGGGAAAACTCTTACACTAGCATATTTGGCCCATTTTGCGACGGTTGTTTCGACGCTATTGCGATGTTATGTATTTGATATGGTGACGAATTTAGAGTCTCTGAAACATCGGTTTAGGTGACGTGGCATTTGTGATGAACTTGATCAAACGTTGCATAAGCGATGATATAGGTAAACATTCTCAAACCAAATTTTCATCTAAATTTCGACAACAACTTTATAGTTAAATTGACGCATCAATAGAAGCCATTGTCCATATTCGATGACAACTTTTTGTTGTTTATGTAGCTAAACCAATGCAACAATAGAAGTTATCATCACATATTCGATGCCACTTTTCATTGTTTATATAGCTGAACTGTCGCATCAATAGAAGATGTTGTCGCCTATTCGACAACAACTTTTTGTTGTTTATGTAGCTAAACTGACACATCAATAGAAGTTATCATCGCCTATTTGATGACAACTTTTTGTTGTTTATGTAGCTAAACCGACGCATCAATAGAATTTGTCGTCGCCTATTCGATGAAAAATTTTTGTTGTTTATGTAGCTAAACCAACACATCAATAGAAGTTGTCCTTGTCGATTCAACGACAACTTTCCGTTGTTTATATAGAAAAACCGTTGCATCAATAGAAACTGTTGTTGCATAGGCAACGACAACTTTTTGTTGTTTATATAGCAAAATTGTCGCATCGATAAAAGTTGTCATCGGATATGCAATGACCAAAATTTATTTAGAAAAAAAAATAAATTATTTTGGGCATCAATTTTGATATTAATATTAATATTAATATTGCACGGCTTCGAAATCTGTCGATCGGGGTTCGATTTCGAGTTGCAGCAGAGTAATAGTGAGTAACAACAAGTGGAGTAACAACACAAAATTTGAAGGAGAAAGTATAGTTACAGCATAGTGTTGCAACAGAGTTATAGCATAGTTATAGTGAGTTGCAGCAGAGTTACATAAAGTGTTGCAACAGAGTTATAGTGAGTTGCAGTAGAGTAATAGTGAGTAACAACAAGTGGAGTAACAACACAAAATTTGAAGAAGAAAGTACAGTTACAACATAGTGTTTCAGCAAAGTTACAACATAGTTATAGTGAGTTGTAGCAAAGTTACAAAAAGTGTTGCAGTAGAGTTATAGCGAGTTTCAACAGAGTAATAGTGAGTAACAACAAGTGGAGTAAAAACACAAAATTCGAAGGAGAAAGTACAACAAGTACTAGAATGTACTGAGTTCTCATGAAGCAATATTTTGATTGAATAGCTCTGCAACTCCGCTGCTAGGGTTGCTGCAACCATGGAGGAGAAGGGCTCACCTAGGGCTTCCTCTCCTCCCCATCCTCCTTCACCACTCCCAAACGATGCCACTTTCAGTTCGCTGATTAAATCTTTGCCCAAGAAGAAGAACGCATAATGCTCGAAATTTTTCAAAAGAGTGGAAGAAATGTCGGAGGTATCTCTCCCACTAGATATTACTATATAGGTGGCCTTATAAATGTCTGAACGTACGCTTGTGTGGAAGTTCACTAGCCTATGTCCATCCCCTAAAGCCACTGAAACCTGGGTGATAAAAAAATGGAAGTCGTTGATCAAACATAATGTCACCTCTCACTTCCTGGGCAGAGGTTATTTCCTCTTTGAATTCACCTCCAAAGAGGATAAGGAGTTGATCTTCAGGAATGGCCCATATTTCATGGGACCCCAAGGAATGTATCTAAATAAGTGGACTCTGGACTTTGACCCAGAAGAGGATGTTCCTTTGGCAATTCCAGTTTGGTTTAGACTACCTAACCTCCCAATAAATTGCTGGAATTGGGACTCATTGAAACACATAGGAGATGCACTGGGCAAGTTCATTGACAGGGAAATTAATAAATACCAATACGAATGTGCTCGAATCTATGTGGAGGTGGAACTTGAAGTAGGACTTCCGGAAGCTATCAAAATTAATGTTAGAAGTTGGTCTCATATTAAAAAACTAGACTATGAACAACTCTCGTTCAAGTGTCGGGGGTGCCACGAATATGGTCACTTCGCTAGAAATTGTCCAAAAAAAATGAGGAAGATAAGGGCAAAGAGGAAGGATGGAAACAGGTCAAGAGATCCAAAACTAACCCCAAGGTCTCAAATACGGCAGGACAGGAAAAGAGCAAAGGATATCAGTCCAAAGGCAATAGCACATCCCAAAAAATCCTCCACCCAAAAGATTCAGGAAATATATTTGAAACCCTTGACTTGGTTTCTCAAGATCTCCCTGAAAGGGATCTGCCTCAGAAAGAGTAGGCAAAGAATATAAGAATGGAAGACAATGAGGCCATTAAGGATACAGTGATAACAGACTCAAGGCATGGGGAAAGAGAACCTGAAAGTTCCAAAGACAAATGCATAGCCAGCGATGTGGAAAGCCAAGGCTCAGAAGAATCCAAGGAGGAAGGAGAGATAGGAGAATCTCTCACTACAGTCCGGAGATCAGCAAGAGGAAGGCCATCATCCAGGGACAAGAGAGAAAAAAAAACATATAAAGACAAAGTGTAGGGAAGTTAACCAACTCTGGATTTTTTTTGGCTAAAACCCCTAAGCTGGCAAGAAACCAAGGATAGGGCTCCAAGGGGGGCCCTCACTCTCATAAAACAAAAATCATGAAAGTGATCTCCTGGAATTATAGAGGTTTGGGAGGTAAGATTAAAGAAGAAGCCATGAAGACCCTAATCATGACAGAAAACCCAGACATAATGCTCGTCTAGGAGACAAAATTGGAGGAAAATCTCTTCCATCAAAACAATAAAAGTTATTGGAGAAAAGGTAGGACAAAGGATGTCTCAGACAGAGGGGCATCTGAAGGTCTAGGCACTCTTTGGAATGCTTCCAAATTCAATATGGTAGCTGAGAAAAAATATGTTCACTAGCTGTTCACAAAATTTCAACATTTAGACTCGAAGGAGGTTTTCAGTCTTTTCAATGTATATGTTCCAGTAAATGCAGGGGAAAAGAAATCTTGTTGGGACTCTCTGAGATCCTTAGTAGACAAGGAGGTTCTGGAAAAAATTATAATTGCAGGGGACCTAAACATCTCCCTCAGCCAAAGCGAAAAGCGAGGGGGTAGCATTGTAAGAGATCCAGCTCGAGAGTGGGTGGAGGACCTCATCCATGACTGGTATCTCATTGATATCAAGCCTTGTTGAGGTAAGTAAACCTGGTCAAATAAACGAGTGGGTCCTGGGCATATCGCTACCAGATTAGATAGATTTCTCCTTCAAAGTTCCTATCTCCTTCTTGGTCTTGACATTAAAATGAATATTCTTTCTAACAACACTTTGGATCATAAGCCTATAAATCTGACTCTCTCAACTCAAAGGAATTTAGGTCCTATACCCTTTCGATTTAGTCCTCTTTGGATAAACCAAAAGAAATTTTTAAAGAAGGTCGAAGAAATATGGAAGACGTCGTCATGGGGTCTCCATTCTTCATTTGGGAGGAGAAGCTAAGAAGAGTCAAGTCAACTTTGAAAATCTTGGCTAAAATCATTCCTAGTCCTGTGGAGGAAAGAAAGAAAACCCAAGAAACTCTTGATTCTCATCAAGACTACATGGAAGAGGCTGAAATTTCTAGCGATACTCTAAAAAGAGAGGAAGAGCTACAACAAAATTTTCAGAATGCCTGTAGATAGGAGGAGGAATACTGGAGGCAAAAATCCAGAAGTCTTTGGTTGAAATCTGGAGACAAAAACACTTATTTCTTCCACAAGCAAGCCCAAGCTATAAGAGGTTACAATTCCATTTTAGAGATTAAGGATGACACACAAACTTATGGGGACTTTTCAAGAATTAAAAAGTCTTCCGACATTCACTTTAAAAATCTTTTTAATGAAGCAGAGGTGCAAGGATGCAGTGATAACCTCCTAACTGAAATACCTATTAAAATCACAGCTAGAATGAATCAGAAGCTCGAGACTAAGGTCACTAGGAAAGAAATAAAGGCTTCCCTGTTTTCCATGAGTCCTGATAAAGCACCAGGCCCTGATGGGTTTATATCAAATTTCATCCAAACCTATTGGCAGATTGTGAAAAAAAATCTACACAAAATGGTTTTAAAATCCCAAGATTGTAAAAAAGTTGGGGGCAACACGAACTCTACCTTCCTATACCTCATTCCGAAATAAAAGGGTGCAAACTCCTTCAATAGGTTTCACCCATTTCCCTTTGCAACATTGGATACAAGATCATCTCAAAGGTGATTGCCAGTAGACTGAAAGGGCTTCTTTCAGACCTCATTCCGGATAACCAAGGGGGCTTTGTTTCAAGGAAGGAAAATCATGGATAATATAATCCTAGTCCAAGAGGCACTTCACTCAAGTCCAAAGAGAAAACAAAAAGGTATGATAGCCAAGCTTGACTTCACAAATGCTTTCGACAGGGTTAGGCACACTTTTCTGTTCAAAGTTTTGTACAAGTTTGGTTTTGGGACTAGCTTCATAAATTGGATCAAATCATACATTTCCGAGCCTTGGATTGCTCCGTTGGTGAATGGAAGAGTTGTAGATTTTTTCAAAGCATTGCGAGGGCTCAGGCAAGGATTCCCACTCTCACCCATGATCTATGTCCTCCAAGCCTCTTCCTTAAACTTTATCCTGGAAAAAAGAAGAATTGACTAGGATATTCTAGGCCTTCAAATTGCGAGAGGAGTAAAAGAAATTAACCATGCTTTATTCGCATATGATTCCCTTCTCCTTGGGGTAGCTACTATCCACACTGCCTCTCAATTTAAATTAGTGGTGGATGAGTTCTGTGAGGCCTCGGGCAGTAAATTGAATGTTGAGAAGTGCCATTTCTATGGTTGGAATGTGTCTCAAAATGACATTAATGCCATAGCCAGATGTTGGGGCTTTGTTGGATCCATGCTCCGGACATCCTTTAAGTATCTTGGACTACCGATTCTTCATAAGAAACCTTCAGGTAAGGATTGGATCCCCCTTCTAGAAAAATTTAAAAATAAATTCCAGGCCTGGGGCTTCTCTTGGTTGAATCTTGCAAGGAAGAAAATTTCCAATAAGCATTCCCATGGGATGAAAATTTCCCTTCATGCTTTTTTTAGTGCTTCTTACATGGTCATAGTCTCACCCACTTCCTTTCTATTCTAAGAAAAGGATTACCACCTACAAAGTGGATTTGAGGTGAAGTTGAGGGTAGTAAATGAAAGTTTATCCTCAATAGAAGATTTTTTCATAGAAAACTAGTGCTCTGTTTATTGGATACCACTCACC